>SCDZ01000793.1:0-25979 GCA_004143845.1 Drosophila lacertosa | reverse complement strand
GGTACTGGGCAATGCCTGCAAAAATATTTGCAATTGTGCTAGATATTTGCCACTGATCCCGTTGGTCGTTCTCGTCAAAGTCGTCACAGAGGTTCAACAGCTTCTTGGCCTCAGCGCCCTGTCCGTTCTCAAACAAGCTTTGATAGTATGAGGTGGCATTATCGATGAGATCGTAGCAATAGTCGCCTCCTAACTGCCTGTACGCTTTGCCAACTACTTTCATGTAATCTGCAGGAGAAGCAACCGTAGGTTAACACCATTTATAACCCATGCCCATACCATGGGGTAAGCTCACCTTTGAAGTCTACTTTAGCCTCTAAGGGCGCGCTGGAGGCCCAACTGCCCACGATTACATCGGGGTACAAAAGCTTAAACCACGCCGCCATGGTAGCAGAGTAGGAACAACCCGAAACAACTACTTTGGAGTTCTTGTACTTTTCCTCTTCTTTAAGAACGTCAATAACATGTACCACATCAGCCAAAGCTTGTTCCACGCTTTGATATTTAAGGTTCCTAGTTGTCAGAGGCCTGTGGGTTAAAAATTAGAAATAGACTTGGTTGAGCTGGTGTAATAATAAGGGCACTTTAAAACTTACTTAAGGGGAATGCTGTCTCCAAAGAAGCGATGTTCCGTATAGACCAGTGACCCATTGTGTTCGCGTGCGATGTCCACCCAATGTCCTGATGTGATGGCGCTGGGTTCAATCTTCCATTCACCGCCTAGGTAAATAAAGATTGGGGAACCATCGACGAAATAGTCTTCGTTGATCAAAATACGCTAGAACAAAATAAAAACATACACAACAAAGTGCTGATTTTCATCGTTAGGAAAAGTTTATAGCGAATCTTACATCGTCCCACTCTTTATCATTGTTTTCGTCAAAGTTGTCTAGTTTCTGGCTGATCCAGCGGGTCTCCACATTTGCCCGAGTTGTGATGGGATGAACTGGAGGTCCACGGTGGAGCTCCCTGAGCGATTGTACAAACGCCGGAATATGAACGTCGTCATCCAAGGACCCTTCAAGTTTTCTGGCAGAAACCAGAGGTGCAAGTAGCGCCAGAGCTACAAAGATATACTTCATCTTGTTGGATAGTTCGCAAGTTTGCGAATGATTTCCTACCCCAATACATGGCCTATTTATTCAAAAAAATTGGTCTAACGGGGTGCTATTAAAGATAGGAGTTAATGAAAACCAAATATTGACAAATTGTTAAAACTTAAGCTCTGTTTTTTATGACAGTGATAAGTTTAAGTGGTTTGTAGGTCACGTTGACTAGCATTTCCCAAAATGCTATGGTTTCTTATCCTACACTTGCCATATCTTTATTGTCAGGGGCTTACAACAATTTCGCAATCGATTGATTTATTCGTTGCCAAGTAATATCTAGATTAACTTTATAATTGAATAATACTAATATTTGTTTTTGAAAATACTTAAAAATGCTCATATATCAAAAAAGATCGCAATCAATTGGTTATTTACTCAAATTGTTTCTATTTAAAAGTTTCTGTTTAATGTGAAAATCCTTTAAATATGAACATTTTTGTTTTTTTTTTATACCTTTGTTTTAAATGCACGTAAGAATAACTAGGTAAACATCGATTTGATTACTTTTGTTATTTTTTTTATACGCAATTGTTTTGTATAGAATTTTATATTATTGTATTGTTTTTTTATATTATTGTATTGTTTTGTATAGAATTTTATATTATTGTATTTTATTTTATCAAAGTATGAATTTACTCTATGGGCATACAGATGTGACAAATTTCTTGACATCATAAAAATGCACTTTGCAAGGCTACGAAAATGTAAATGCATTAACATTTCATACGATCCTGAAAGTATGCTTTGGATATGTTCTTTAGTTTCATTAGGTGTTGGTAAAATTCTAAACGTGTTTAGTTTAACATGTTAAAATAACATTTTAAGAATGTAAAACGAACAGAAATAGTTAGTTATTCCTATTTAGTTGGTAGAAATTCTTTACTTATCAATTGTAGTCATCATTTGTCTTAGTCAACTTGCAAGCAGCTTATGGATTTTAAGGGTAAGGATTCATCAGTTCTGTTACAATTGTAGGTAAATATAGCTACAAATGTGGATAAAATTGAAGAAACGTATAGATTTTATATTTTATTACGAGATATTGACAATGAAATGTTACCAATATAAGAATATTGCATCGATCTAAGGCTAGGCTAACCATTCGCGAACCAGTTCAGCAAGACGTTCTTTGGAAGCGCGCATTTCTGCACTATCGTTGGAGCTGATAGAACTAAAGTCAGCACAGTGCGAGGCCTCGCTAATGACCGTGGCGCCTTCTGCGACGCCATGGCCCATGGCACTCCAAGGATCCAGTTCACCGTGTGTCATGTAGATGTTCTCAACGTTAGGCTCCAAGCCGCCAAAGTCCGCGTTGGTCATGGCGGCATTGGCCAGGACCTGTTCATTGCCGAACTTTGTGCTGAAGATATCTTTGCACATTTCAATATTGAACGTGACTGGGAACTTGGTACCAAAGGGCTGATTAAGTGATCGCGAAGATTGATACCAACCGTACTCGTTACAAGTCTGATAATACCAGGGCAGAGCTATCGAACAAATAATGAGTATTATTAAAATACAAACCAAAATACTTTACAGTCTGTCAACTTACACGCGTCAAAGTTCTCAACGCCCGATTTATAATACGCGACGGTTTCTGTATAGCGCGCATCAATGCAGGTGTCATAGTCCCAGGCCCAATAGACGAAGTTGGCGATGGCTGTGGCATCATCGTTGTAGCTCATCAGAAAGTCGCAGTAAAATTCGATATCGCCGGGACTACGACGATTTTTATTTTAGTTTTGAATGCTTTACATTCAGATGCATGACTCACCTTTGATACTGCGCTACGCTCGCAAAGATGTTGGAGATACTGCTAAACAAGTTCCACAAATCCAGATCGTTTTCATGATCAAAATTGCTGCAAAGACGCAGCATGGCGCGTGCTTCAGCAGAGCGTTTATTTTCAAACATGGACTCCAAGTCAGCTATGCCGTTCTTAATGCGATTGTAGCACTTCTGGCCACCCAGCTGAAGGAACGCTCGGCCCGTCATCTCCTTGTACTCAAGGAAGTCAACCTTGGCAAGCAGAGGCGCACTGGAAGCCCAGCCACCGACAACCATTTCGGGATATAACCTCTTGAACCACACGACCATTGTGGCTGAATAGGAGCCACCGGCCAGCACCACCTTTGAGTTCGCAAGCGGTGCATTTTCCTTTTTACAGGTTTCAATAAAATGGGCCACATCGGCGAGTGCCTGCTTCACATGCAAGTACTGCAAATTGTCCAAAGACATATTCCTGAAGAATAAATGTTGGTTATACATATAGATTGCATTCTGGTTTTCGAATATTTTCTTGGACACTTACTCTGTGGGCACGCTTTTGCCGTAATAACGATGCTCAGTGTAGATTAGCACCGCGTTATGCTCCTTGGCCATGTCATACCAGTGACCCTGGGTAATCATGCCCGGTGTGGCTTCCCACTCGCCGCCCAAAAAGATGAATATGGGACTGCCCTCAACTAAGAACTCGTCGTTAATGAAGTAGCGCTGTAGAGAATATATTTGTTTTAGACATGTGTTTTATAACTTTAACTCTTCAAATACTCTTACCATTTCGTATGTATTCTTGTTGTCGTCGTCGAAATGATCAATCGGTTGTGTAATCCATTTTTCTGCTACCGTATCATCCCGCACCAGTGCTCTCTGGGGCGGACCACGATGCAGGTCCTGTAGAGTTTTAACAAAAACGGGCACATCCCTCTTTCCTTCTAGGCCATTTGCCTGGCTAGCTAGAGCCAATATCCCTAAGCTGACCAACTGGAGCAACAGCATGTTTGTTAATAAAATTTTCACTTGACCAACGTTCAGTTTTATGTAACCAAAATGTTGTGCGGTATCATTAATTTGTGATCAAGATAGAAGACTATAAAAGTATAGCTGATAAGTGTTTTAAGTGCCATTTCAATGGAATCTAACGATAAGACGGGATTTTCAGCAACTTTGTACGTATCACAAATTTATGATTCCGTTGATTTCTATAAATATTTCAAAGTATTTACATGGATTTGATTAGTTGCCAACTCAATTGACCTAACTTAACAAAATCGAAGCAACGATTTGATCATCCCAAGTGGCTAAAAAAGCCACCAAGTACTTGTGAAATAGTCAAAGTAAATTTTGTATCATTTGATATTGTCGTTTATTACAACTATAAAATACACTCATAGTTCATATAACTTTTAGATTGCTACTATCTGGTTAATCGCTTAAAGAAACTAAAATGTAAAACGAACTTTACTGTAGCCACTCGCGAACCAGTTCCGCAATGCGTTCTTTTGAGGCACGCATTTCAGTTGAGTCACTGTCGCTGATCGAATCAAAGTCCTTGCAGTGCGCATACTCTGTAAAATATTCAAAGGTATTTATTAAGAGTGATATGATTGTGATTTGTTTTAACCGACTGCTCAATACTCTGTTTCGAGCATGCTGACAGCCTTAGGAAGAAAATTTTTTTTAATATTTAAAAAATTAATAATTAAAATAGGCAGAAAGTATTGTTTGAATTGATAAGCTCACCTGGCAAAATGGTTGCCTGAGTTTCGTCCTGAATGCCCATTGCACGCCAGGGATCCAATTGACCATGGGTCATGTACACATTCTTCACATTGGGTGTTAGGCCACCAAATTCTGCATTTGTGGCCGTCACTTTGTCCTGGATGTAGGAATCTCTATACTGGTCGCCATAGAAATCGGCGCACATGGTTGTAAATAGTGCCATAGGGAACTTCGTGCCGAATGGTTGTTCACTGGATCCTGAGGTTTGATACCAGCCGTACTCATTGCATGTCTGATATATCCACTGACGCACTGTTCAATTGTAATCACAATTTTAAGAATTTAGATCTCCAACACCGATGAATTGTTTTACTTACTACTATTTCCAGTGTACCTTGACTCCGCGAGTACTTCGGTGATGGCATCGTAGCTCAGATCGTTGCACTTGCCACCGCTCTTTTCAAACTCAGTAAGTAGATACTTGGTCAGTCCAATAAGATCTGAACTTTCTGCCATAATTTGCGAGCAGACGCCCTCAATTCGTCCAGCACTATGGGATATTTGCCAGTTGAAGTACCATCAGTGAATTAACTGAACTTCATACTCACTAGTGTGCCTGTACAACATTGGCAAAAATTTCAGAAATCTCGTTGAACAGTGTCCATATATCCAGATCGCTGTACACATCGAAATGTTCACAGATCTTCAGCAGAGCCTTCACCTCAGCTCCGCGTTTGCTGGCAAACATCGCTTCCAACTCGGCAATGCCGTTCTCAATGCGTTTGTTGCAGGCAGCGCCGCCCATTAGGGTTATGGATTGTCCCATAATCTCCTTGTACTCTAAGCAAATGATTTGTCGAAAGTGAGCTAAAAGTGGAACCTGGGGATAGCGAAACCTACCGTAAAAGTGAAGTTTGGCAAACAGCGGCGCACTTGAAGCCCATCCGCCTACAACCAAGTCGGGATAGGTCTTCTTGAACCAGGTTACCATCGTAGCGGAGTAGGAGCCGCCTACAATAATTATTTTTGACTCGCTCAATCCTTCATAGGTTGCCTTTTGTGTGGTTATAAAGTGTGCCACATCGGCTAAGGCTTGTTTCACATGTAAATACTGAATGTTCTTATTGGACAAATCGCTAAAAGGCATAGAAATCGATCAGGATATAAATTAGGATGTCAATTCAATAGAACTCACGGCAAAGGGCGGCTTTCGCCATAGTAACGATGTTCAGTGTAGACCAGAAGGCCGTTGTGCTCCTTGGCCATGTCGTACATATGACCAGCTGTGATCCGGCCCTGGGATATTTCCCATTCTCCTCCCAGGAAAATAAACATGGGGCCACCGGCTTTAAAGAACACATCGTTCAACATATACCGCTGTGTAGTACAAATTGTAATCACTTTTTGCTGATTATATAACACACAACGCTAACCATTTGCCAGGTTCGAGTCTCTGACTCATCGAAGTGATCCAGCTTCTGTTCGATCCACAATGTTTGAACTTCATCTGCTCGATTCTGGGTCGCCGACAGAGGAGGCTCTGCGTGCAGCTGTTTGAATGTCCGCAGGATTATATTTTCATTGGCCTGTGCTAGGCTTAAAGCCAGAAGCACCAACGTAACTCGGAGTAGGCAGTGTGTCATCGTGGAGGATTGGACTTCTACTACGGCTACTCAAATGTGCTATTTAACTCAACGGCAAATCTTATCACGCACTTCAGACAAGTGTTATCGAAATTGAAAACAATCGCACAAGGATTGTAAATTGCATTAGCACAGTATTTTTAAAAGCTTATCGAATTAAATTCTATGCGATGCTAGTCAAGTCGTTTACGAGCAAAGTCTTCACTCAAATCATTTGCAGTTAATCGAGAAGCTTATCTAATAATTGTTGTTAGTAATCATTGGGGGCTAAATGAACAATATCTGGTATTATTGTACATAGTGTTATTTATTTTGCTTTATTATAACTTTTAATTATTATAAACTTAGTTGTGTTATAGTCATTTTTCATAATTATGTAAACTTTCTTGGATTTCGAATCCGTATCAATGTTGTTTTATAGAATAAATAACACTATTTAATTAAAAAATGCATTAACTGAAAACTATATTCTTTAAGGTTTCTTATAACAATGCGTATTTTGTTCCAGTACTTGTTCAAAGTGTTAAAGCCTTATTTTCTATAAACTCCATATTTTTATTTAAGCCATTCGCGAACCAGCTCAGCAATGCGTTCCTTTGAAGCGCGCATTTCAGTCGTGTCTGTGGCACTAATCGATCCGAAGTCCTTACAGTGCGCATGTTCTGTAAATTGAAAAAGTATGCAAAAAACCATTTTATGAAAAATTTCAAGTAATTAGCCCACCTGGTATAATGGTTGCCTGAGTTTCGTTCTGTATGCCCATTGCACGCCAAGGATCCAATTGACCATGGGTCATGTACACATTCTGCACCTGAGGAGTTAGGCCCCCAAAGTCTGTATTTGTCTTAGCCACTTTTTCATTGATAAGCGAATTGCTGAACTGGTTGCCATAGAGATCGGCGCACATGGTCGTGTAGAGTGTCACAGGGAACTTGGTGCCAAACGGTTGAGCACTAGATCCTGAAGTCTGATACCAGCCGTACTCATTGCATGTCTGATAAAGCCACTGGCGCACTGTGAATATTACATCCAATATAAAGGGACCAACTTACAGTTGAATACATAAGACTCACTCATATCTCCAGTGTACCTTGACTCTAAAAGATTGCTGATGATGGAATCGTAGCTGAGGTCGTTGCACTTGGCATCGGTCCCGTCAATCTCACTTAGTATATACTTGCTGACTCCAATGAGATCGGAACTCTCGGCCATGATTTTCTGGCAGGCGCCTTCGATGCTACCAGCACTGTGGGGTAAATGACAGTCAACACAATCGTTTAACTTATGTTAAGGTTTTTGCTCACTTATGTGTCTGAACAAGACCAGCAAAGATGTCTGAGATCTCACTAAATAGTGTCCATATATCCAGATCGCTGTCAACATCAAATCGTTCACAGATTTTCAGCAGAGCCTTCACCTCAGCTCCGCGTTTGCTGGCAAACATCGATTCCATCTCGGCAATGCCGTTCTCAATTCGTTTGTAACAGGCAGAACCGCCCATTTGGGATATGGATTGTCCTGTTACCTCCTTGTATTCTAAGCGAATAGTGTGAATCAAGATTGTAAGTCAGTTTTGAAAGTTATTCTTCAAACTAACCGACAAAGTTAACTTTGGCAAACAGCGGTGCACTTGAAGCCCATCCGCCTACAACCAAGTCGGGATAGGTCTTCTTGAACCAGGTTACCATCGTAGCGGAGTAGGATCCGCCAACAATTATTACTTTTGATTCGCTCAATCCTTCATAGGTTGCCTTTTGTGTGGTTATAAAGTGTGCCACATCGGCCAAAGCTTGTTTCACATGCAAATACTGAATGTTTTCATTGGACAAATCGCTGGAAGATACAGAAATACATGAGGAACATATTGGAAAGATCAATTAAACGGGACTCACGGCAGAGGGTGGCTTTCGCCATAGTAGCGGTGTTCGGTGTAGACCAAGAGCCCATTATGTTCCTGGGCCATATCGTACATGTGACCTGTTGTGACAAAGCCTTTGCTTATTTCCCATTCTCCTCCCAGGAAAATAAACATGGGGCCACCGGCTTTAAAGAACACATCGTTCAACATATAGCGCTGTGTAGAACAAATTGTAAACGCTTCTTGCTGATTATATAACGTACAACGCTTACCATTTGCCAGGTTCGAGTCTCCGACTCGTCGAAGTGATCCAGCTTCTGTTCGATCCACAGTGTTTGCACCTCATCTGCTCTATTTTGGTTGGTCGGCACTGGAGGCTCCCCGTGCAGCTGTTTGAATGTCCGCTGGAATATACTTCCTTTAGTCTGTGCCAGTCCCAAAGCTAGCAGCACCAACGTAACTCTGATTAGGTATGTCATCTTTGGGAATTGGGCTTTAACTGTGGCTAAAGCACACTGCGAGCAGCACTAATACCTCGCCGACTAGTCTTATCGTTCACTTATTTAGAGTATTATCTACGTAAAAAAAATCGCACAAGAGGTTGTAAATAATTCCAACACACTATTTTCAAATCATTGGCCTAAAACCTTGCTCGACCACATACCGTGCCGTGCTTTATCAGTTCTAACAGTCAACGTTAGTCGATTCCCAGGTAATTCAAGTTGAGTGATTCTTGTTTGTGCGGTTCACTCGTTTTTGCTGTCCCATAAACAAGCTGTTAATTGTTATCAATAAGCCCATCCACATGTTGAACACCATTATTAATTAGCCATTGGTTCACCTGGGATTGATCGCAATCGATAGATCATTTGTAATTTTTTTGTTTTGCTTATACGGTATTCGTTTTCCGAAAGAGATACAGGTGTGTAGCATAATTGTAAATCAGAATTAACTAAGTAGGTTTTTGTAAATTTAAACTTTTAATAATATTATTATTTATTTAATTTATTAAGTAAATGATTTGTTTTATTTTTGTTAAGCAAAGTGTTACTGCTTGGATATGTTTATCTTTAAATCATTAATCGACCCAAATCATTCCTTTTGCCTGATATTTGATAAAGCGATCGTGAAGATCTTTTAGCCTTATTACCATGTTGAAAATGTCTGCTACGAATTGAGGTTTAATGATTTATAGGGCTATAAGTTAACACCTCTTACTTCACCCTCTACTCTCGTAACTTTATTCGCGAATTAGTTCAACTCATTTATTTAAAGTTCAAGTAAATGTCATTTATGTAAATGTCATTATATAACTAACATTTTGTAATTGTTTCCCCAGTGGAGCCCCCACCATATATCCAGCTCCCAATTAAGTCGAATGCTTTTTGTTTGGCAGCTGCAACGGCTGGAGGATCTTTTTCACTGCGATCCCTTAACTCATGACAGTGGCCAATTCCTGTATGGAATTAATGTTAAAATTATAGATTACAATTTAATATAGTCAAAAACTACCTGGTATAATAGTTGCACACTCATCTATAATGCCAGTCCATCTCCAGGGATCATCTTCGGCTTTTGTAAAATAAATGTGATCTACATTGGGCTCCTTGTTTCCATAAAGTGCATTTGCTTCATCAACTTTTTCGTTTATATAGTCAATGGTGTATTTTGGCCCGAATTGTTTTTTACACTCTGCAACCAGGGTGGAGAATGACATTCTGTCGCCAAATGGCTGATGATTTGAACTCGTGGATTGGAAATTGCCAAATTCGTTGCAAGTTTGAAATAAATATTGTCGAACTGGAATAATTTATATTATTAACCAAAGCTGTTCCTATAGCTATTATGTCCTTGTGCATATTTACCAGCATGTTCATCGTTGAATTCAATTTCATCGAGGACACCTAAACTGGGTATTTTTGAAACGAGGTGCTCTAGCAACTTTCCGAATCCAATAAAGTCGCTTCTATCAACTGCAGTCACATTTTTGCAAATATTTTGCATTGTGGTGATGCTGCAAAAAATGACTTAATATTTTTAATCGATCATTAGACTAAAAGCATACTTACTTGCGATGCTGCACATGAGTTGAAAATGTGTCCTCCATGTTATTGAATAGGCTGGTTAGATTTGCTTTATTAAGCAAAGAAAAAACTGCATCGTTTGCTTTCCTATGCTTAAGATACCATGTGCTAAAATGCTCAATTTGATCATAACACGCATCTCCGCCGATCTTACGAATGGATTTGCCCACACTTATTAAAGCATCTTAGTAAAAAATGTGAAAACAAAGCTCTCGAATTACAATTTAACTTTTGTATAAATCTTACCAGAATAGTCCAATCTGTGAGAAAGCGCCGCACAAGCCGCCCAGCCGCCATCAATTAGCTCTGGATAATCTTTCCGGAAATAGACTACCATGCTGCCTGCATACGAACACCCGAATAATATGACCTTTGCATTATTTAATCCGGGAACTGTCGCCTTTTGCTGCCTAACAAAATGTGCCAAATCAGCTAAAGCCTGCTTCATGGTCAAATATTGCATATTCTCAGCGGCTAGATTTCTGTTTGAATTGTGTATTTAATACAATAATTGTTGGGTATTTTCTTTAACTCACGGTACTGGCCTACTCCTGCCATAATATCGATGCTCTGTGTTGAACGCATAGGCATTAAACTCTTCAGCCATTTCGTAGAAAATGCTGCTCAATTCGTTTTTAAATGTTACAGTCCATTCACCATTCACGCTGATAAAGATAGGACCGCCGGGCTTATAAAAAGTGTCAGTTGCCAAATAACGCTGATTTTGAGAAAAAGAATACAGTTAATGGATTATAAGAATTGTTTGTAAGCTTTCAACTTGCCATTTGCCAAGTGCGTTTTTCGCTCTCGTTGAAATGATCCAATTTTTGTTCAATCCAGAATTCATTTTCTGTAAAGTTTTTATTAAAGCCCGACAATAATTGAACAAAGATTAGGAGTATAAAAAGTTCTAGTTTCATTGCACTAAATAGGTCCTATATCTAATACGAGGTCTACTGACTACTTTCCTCAGTGAGTCTGCGAACATCTGGCTAAAGTTTACTTTTAAAGGTTCTCAGTTGATACGGTTTTTCTTAATAAGTCAATAGATTGATTATATACGTTGCCACACCGTTGCTAATTACATATAAGTATAATGATTAAAAATAAAAAATAAATAACTTTTTTATTGTTAAAACATACAGAGAAAGTTTAATATATTACTGTGACAAATGTAATTTTTATATAATAATAAAATAATTAACAACGCTTTAATTAAAAGTTGAATTGAGTCTAAGTCTAGCTATATTTGTTAATTATATCGCTATGATTTGAATAATTATTGTTGATTGATGGTGCTTTACTATTTATAGTGGTGTAAATTCAAATCCAGTCTTAAGTTTGACATTGCTCAACAAGTTCAACTTTGTTGTGTATTGAATTTCTTCTTCACAATTCAAATGAACACCAGACTCTTTCCATTAAACGGAAATGGATTTTGGAAAGGGAATAAATAGGGAACCTTTGGCTGAAACTGAAGAGCGCACTACACGTGTTCCAAATTCAGATCAATATAATTAGTTTCATCACAGCCGGATGTGGCGCAACCCTTCAAAAAAATACGTTGCACACTTGCACTCTGCACACGTCTCGAACTCAAAGAGTTTTCCCTTATCAATGGTAGATAGTTGGAATAGCCGAAAACAGGAAAGGCGTAGAATTCGTGATACGACAAAGTGGATTATTTTATATGCAGCGCCGACAAATGCGACGCATCAAAAGGATAGCGAAAGGATGTGCGTGTCGAATGCTTATTTACATATATTCATATATATAATGGGCTTTAGGGGATCAATAGACGCCTATTTAACAATTTTAAATATATTTCACATTTCTGTTTTGCAGGTTATCTTCTACGATTCAGATTGGAATCCCACCGTTGACCAGCAGGCCATGGATCGAGCCCATCGCCTCGGGCAAACCAAACAGGTGACAGTCTACCGCCTCATCTGCAAGGGTACCATCGAGGAGCGTATTCTGCAGCGGGCACGCGAAAAGAGCGAGGTAAGAACCCCACTTCTGGGTTGCAGGAAACCGCAAAATTCAATTCAGCGCAGCGAACAAAACCAACTCGCCTGAAGTTACTGCTTTCTTCTGGCGGTATATTAGGCACGTGCGTGGACTTCCCCCTGGCTGGGCTGGATTGATGTTCATGTTGCCTGGCGCATTGTTGCGCCTTCTTCAATACTTATGCTAAATGAAACACGAGCCGCACGCATGAAACACTTGTGTACGACGTGCATTGTTTGGGGGCAGGCTATAGAGAAGGGGGTAAAACGATACCGGAAATCAATTATACAATTGGTTAGGCGACATTTCGGTTACGCCTTTAAGTTCTCCATAAAAAAAAACCCATTCGGTATAGATTTTGTTTTCCTTTGAGCCCTCTGCATTTATTAGTTTAATTGCCCAACTCTTGATTATCATATAAAAGTGCTTAGGCCGCCAGAAGGGGAAGCTAAATAAGTCTAAGGCCCAGGCGCTATTCACTTCTACGTGTTTCATTTCATTTCCGTTTCAATTTTCGGCATTATGTATATTATCTATGTTTTGTTTTTTTTTTAGATACAACGTATGGTTATAAGTGGCGGCAACTTTAAGCCCGACACACTTAAGCCCAAAGAAGTTGTCTCATTGCTGTTGGATGATGAGGAAATCGAAATGAAATGTAAGTTGCATATAATTGGTAATTAATTAAACATTAAATCACATACTATCGAAAAAATCTTAAGAAAATTACAACTATAATATCTTCCTATTTAATACAGTTCGCCAGGAAGCGGATCAACAGGTCAACGAGGACACAGCCACCTCCTCCTCACCCATTCCAGCAGCGAAAGCAACGGCAAAAACTTCAACGTCAGCTGCAAATTCAAATGAACGCAAGCGACGTAGGCCAAATAAGGTGAGAGAAACAATCTCTAATTGATTAATTAAAATAATTAAAGAAAATGGAAAGGGGGAGAGAGAGCAATGCAAATCATCGGCATGTGTTAATCTAAAGACTTCCGGTCAGAAGCAGCAGTTTTTATCTAAAACATAAATGGTGTTCTTTAGTTTTACGGATGATCCAACTGGCTGTTAATGGCCACTTATTAGACCAAGTTTACACTTGTTACACGCAGCGACAAGTTCCGCAGTCTCAATGAAAGTAAATGATCTTTTAAGTGAAGTTCAAATTGCGACGCAGCCATATACAGACAGGCTGCAGAGAGACAGCTTCAAGTCTTTGGTCTTTTGTTGTTCTTACTTGGGCACTGCATGGTGGTCATGGTCACGTGATTCATGCAACAACAACAACGGCAACAACGACAATTCAATTTGCTACAAGACTCAACTCATCGTCGGGTTTGTCTTGGTCTGTTACGTAGCGTGCTTTGAACTTACTGCCAGCTTTGGGCATATTCGTAGTGGATTTGCAGCTGCTGCTGTTGCCTATATTCATTCATCCAAGTGTTGTGTTCCCTACATACATACATACATTTAAAGCAAACACTTTGCTCTAACCAACTTGGTCTTGTGCCCAAGTCTTGGAAAACAGTTTCAAGTGCCTTGTGCCTTGTTGGTTTGGAGGCTTGTGGGCTTGTGGGGTGCAGCTCCGTTTGCTTGCCGGCTCTTTTCGTTTTGGTTTCGCTAAATGATTTTGTGCGTTCAATGGAACACTGATTATGGTCTGTTACCTCTTTGTCTTTTCATTTCTCTCCGTTTTTGGTTAGTTCTACTCGTAGGTCTCCCCAACTCTGTCTTTGCAGTTTCTGTTTCTTCTGTGTCTGCTCCGGAAGGGGGGCGGCTTGCAGTCAAGTTCATATACCACATCTCATATAAGTATTTTAATGGCACGCAGCCATCTTTTTCTACCTCTTCTTCTTCTCGTTGTACGTAGACATTGTCTGACTGTCAATTGTAAGTTCAAGTTTCAAATACTTGTACTTGGTACGTTCAAGTTTGAGGCTAGGTATTGTAGGTCGTGGAGCGATGTCAAAATGTTTAAACTATTTATTAAGTTTTTAGGTCTTACATGTAGTTTGTTTAGTAGAAATTATATGCTCCATTGGCTTAAGTGGTTTTGTCAGAGAATGTCGACAATCTGTTATTGTAACCGCATAGAAAAGAGAAATTTCAGGGTTTTTTTTTTCAATTAGCCATCATATTTTTTTTTAAATCAGTTTTCCAATTTCTTTAAACTGTAGCATTTGCCTTTTCTGAACTTTGTTTTTTCCTCTATTACCTTGAGTGTATAAACGTTCATTTATAAGTTTTAGCCTTAAGGTAGATCAATGTTTAACAACAATTGAATTCCATTACTATTAAAAACAATGTCGAACATGTCCAGTTGCATAACTTGCTAAAACCCGCATTAAAATCGACTTAATATAAAAGCTGCTACTGTTCTGCCTATCTTGATTGCTGCCATCAAAATCTGTGCAAATTTTATGCAAATATCCATACATTTACCCTAGTGCCAGGTTATGCCCTGATACATGGCTATTACAGTTTGCTCCCCCGAACCCATTTTGAACAGGGCCAAAATGTTATAGCGTCCTACTTGAGCTGACCGACCGGACCGACAGCGTTCGGCAATAACTCAAGTCTCAGTTTGGCATGAATTATTTTAATGCTACATAGCCGAAAGAACAAACATGAAGAACAGCAGCAATAAGAACTTAAGAACGGGGAGTGGCATAAATTATAAGTGAAACATTTTTCGGACCAGTTAGTTAGGGTAGGCCGACCCGAAACGAATAGATAACGAGGCGATATTCGTTGTTATCTTATTTCCGTTGCTCATAAAAATGCTAATTGTTTTTATTGTTACATCGGGAATTAAACACACATTTTTATTGTATTGGTCTTAGGAGGCTAACATGGGTGGCACAACGATTCCGGCCAACGATGAAAATGGGGCCCAACGCAGCTCAGCTGCCAAGCGCATCAAGCAGGAGGCGGACGAGGACTTTATTGACGTGGGCATCGGCTCACCCTCGTCCAATGATAGCAACAACCAAATACTCAGCCAAGAGACTTATGTTCCAGGCGCAACCTCAGTGCGGCAACAAACTCAGCACCATCAACCTGACAACGATTCCGAGACCGAGGCTTTGGTGGTCGATGGAGATAGTCCGACAGCGTTATCTCAAACTGACTCAATTAGTAAGTACCTTTTGAACAAATCGAAAGTTTTTATATTGTTGAAGAATATAATAACTTACATTGTATACATAAGATATATGTTAAATAATTTTTATTTTCTGCATTGTGCTTACGTACATTTAAGTTTAAGTCTGAATATTGAAATGACTTAAACGAACTATGTAGTTATATATTTATGACTGATAAAAAACACTTTAATTTACTACTATATTTAAATATAAGATGCTTAATTACAACTAAGAAGTTCCTAAAAATGTTGAACAAAGACTATAACGCAGGCTTGAATCGAAAACTTGGTTAAACTTGTGAAAAATCAGATTTATTATTGGAACTTAAGGGTTTCTCTTTGTATGTTTCTTCACATTACAAACTGATGTTCAGATAATTATTGTTAGAAAAACAAATCTTATAACAGCCTTTAACGCATCTGTTATGATTCAACACTGAACAACAAATACAAATAATTCCATGGCTTACCTCACCCGCCTTTGTATCTCAATCGCCTATCCCTTGCCAAATACGCTGAACGCCCTCACGTACTTGCAGTCTGTGCGTATTGCATCATAAGCCGAAATTCTTAAAATATTCCAATCACTTTATAACTAATAATTCAAATTATTTGGCAATAATCGCTCGCAATTGCTAAGGTGCATAGAGCGAGACATATGCATCGCAGAATGTGGTCGAGCAGCTGAACAAGTTGGCTTCAAACAACTTGGCCTGTTTGTTATTATGAGTTGCAAATTACATGTGGGATGTGCAACAGCAGCAGCAGCAGCAATAACATATACTCCATGATTGCAACTTGTTAGCCAGTCTCAAATCGACGCATGCAGTCGATTTGCATTTCGAATAAAGTTTGTTAAGTTTAAAAATTTGTTTAACAATTAACCAATCGAAAGTACAAGACGTTGAAAAGTAGGCAACACGGCGAAAAAGAAAAAACACACTTATGTTAAATCGCGACAAGTGCAACGTCAACAGATTCGACTCGTTGTTAGAGGCAAATTTGCTCGGCAACAGTAACAACAACAACAACGACAACAAGTGCATGCCAAATGTAACCTGTCCGCTTTAGCTTGGAAAATGGCAGACCTGCCTAACTATTTGCCTGGTTAACTGCCTCGCAGATGGGTTTCCAATTCGAATGCAGCATTTAAATTTGCTGGAGCATACGCAACTAATTTTTTCTATCTTCATCGGTGTTATACCCTCAACCACTTAGAAATGGGCAATACAGTTGTACAAAGTCGGTCGCTAAATCTATTCAAACTAATTCTAATATTAAGTTCATCCGATCAGTGTATATATCCATTATAGTATATCCAAGCCTATATATTGTGGTACGACGTAATGTTTCTACGATAGAAATATTACATATGTTAAAAAAGCACAAGAACGAATAAATAGTTCTCTAGTAAGAGTTACTTTATATCGATGCTAAGGTTAATGTTCTAAAATAAGAACTATCCTTAAAATGAAAAAGTAGCAATATTCAATAACAGTGTAATTTTTACTTTCTCATATAATACGGTTTTAATCCTTGGTCAACTAGTATTTAATAATCACAAGAGCTCGAAACATATCTCGCTAATAGATAAAAGTTTTATAGAAATCCACTGTAAGCTCGCTTACAGGATATGGCCAAGTCGAGTTGTATTGATGCTGGCACTTGCAGTTTTTACTGTTGTTGCTTTGTTTGTTACGGGCTGTCGTTGATAACGTTTTCATTTGTATTGGCCACTGTTTTTGTTAAGCATTTGCTAGCCACGTACGCAACCCAATTTAATATCACTCGTTGCCTGGAAATTGTTGCTGCCAGTTGATTATGTTCCCCAATGTGGCTCGCTTGTCAGTCAGCCAACCAACCAACCAACCAGTTAGTCTGTCGCACAGTTGTTGGCTGTTTGTGTGTTTTTCGGCCTATTGATTTGGTTGTTACTTGTTTGTTTGGCTTATGCATTAAAATGCCACAAAAAACGAGGCGCTCATAAATATTTTTTATATGCCATTTCTTTGGTTTTTTGCTTGCGACTCTTTGCAGGGCTTGGCAAATGAAAACATCTAATTTAATCAATGGCCTCACGTGTTGTGGCTACATAAATTTTTAGCTACCTTTACAGTTTCAAGTTTTTCCTTTTTTGTTGTTGTTGCTTTTCTTGATTTCGTAATTTATTTTTTTCTTGACATTTATTTGCTGTTTATTATGGGTCACATTGAGAAATTGTCATGAGAAACGAAATCAACGAAGTTGTTATTTAAAAATGTACATTTAACTTTTAAGCGCTTAAAATGGTGAGACTTAACGTCTAGGTAAAATATAAACAAAAAAGTTCATGTTTAAATTGTTAAAGAAAAATATTTGCATATATAGTACAATTTTAAGCTTTTATGTTATCATTGCGAATTTTATATATTTTATATATATCCTTGACATGGTTGAAAGCTAAAGTAAATCAAAATTGTTTTGATTGCAAAAAATGTCAGTGCCAAATGTTAATTAAAGAGATATTTTCTTTTAAATGCGTTCCGTCTGTGTGCTAATTATATAGGTAACAATTAAGCCAGCCACTTCATCCTGTTTGCGATCAACCCTATCCAGCAGTTCATCCAATTACGCGTGCCTCACGCACTCGACACTACTTAAATGTTAAAACATTTGCTCAACGAGTATGTTTTACTCAACTGCATTCCGCAGTTAAGGCAGCTACTGATGCGGTCCATGGCAACGGATTCGCCAACGTTTCGTTTTCCTCTGTCTGCGGCATATTTTAGCGCATTTAATTTTATGCAGCAGGATTTTTTTATGCTACTCGCTACGCGGCTGCATTTTTGTGCCATTAGCCGAGGTTGTTGGTTGTAAACAATGTTTTCCCATTTTGATGGCAAACGGCGCTAGAAATGTGGGTTAACTTAACAATAAAAGAGGTAGTCCACAAATCATCCGCTCGGCTGCTTAGCTAGTTGGCAAGCGGCGTGCGAGGCATTCAAATTGCAATTCCACTTAAATGTTTTCGTGTTGTGTAATAAATCCGCGGCAAACACAAAAAAACTTGTTTAATTGATTTTCATTTAAGTTCGTTTCGTTTTCGTTTTCTTTTCGGACGCGTGCCAACTTCAGTTGATTTGATTGTGAAAGATACTTTCTCAACTTGCAGATACTTTTGTTGGGTGTGCCAAGCAACGCCCAATCGAAAAATGTGGCCAATATTTATTATTCATTAGGTTGATCATAGATCCTTGTCCACTTTGTCAACACTGCTTGTGATACATACAAATAATTAAAAAAAAACAGTTGTAAACAAGGTGCAAAACTTCCAAAGAACATGACAACAGCAACATCAGCAACAAAAAAAAAAGTATCTCATAGAATACACGTTAGCCATGAGTTACAATTACGCTGAAATATTGGCAGCAAATCAAAACTGCGAACAAAAACGCTGATTGGCCACAAAAATTCACACAGCTTACAAATAATTACAAAATGCGCTTGGATTGCATGTGAAAAACAAAAAGCAAAACAAAAAAATTCCAAAAATCAAAATACAAATAAAAGCAAAATGCCAATCACAAGGCATACGAAAAATGTGCGTTCTGTTGAGCTTTAATAAGTATTAACAATAAATTGCATAGGCTCGTTTGCTAATGGTTGTTGTTGGCCCTGTTGTTGTTGGCCGATTCTCTGAACTGGCGCTGGCGCATAAATTTACACCTTATTGGCCCCCATAGCGCCCAAAGCGAGTACGTGGCCAGCACCCAGCAAATACTCAAAAATACTGGTTGCAATTGCTGTGTATATGAATGGATCACGGATCAGATTGGCAGTCGCAGTCGCTACTTGTCTATTTGATTTAAAACTTTATAATTAAAGTGGTTTTGACTTAAATTGGTTAATCATATTTATATGTGAAGTATTTCAAGCAAAGATACAAAATAAATAAATGAATAACATTCAAGTGCAAATGCGAATTGCGAATTGAGAAGAATGCGCTTTTGGTATTGCCAGGCTGTGAATATGCGCGTTTATTCAATTTAAATGCGAGAATTTTCTCATTTTGCGGCAATCGTGAGGTAATGCCTTCTCCATAATAACAAGTGTGCAAAATTGTTAGTTATTTTTTCATACTACAATTAAGGCTCAAAAATGCTGCAAATAATGCTTGTGCTGAGGGCTGATTAATGGGTTATTAATAGAAAAACTGCACCTATAGTCAAATGTTGAATAAACCTGCCATGTAGAAAGCTGAGCATCATTTAATCTACGATTATATCTAGTTTTATAAAAGTATCTGCTGCGAATGACAACGAAAAGAAACTTTGGAGAGTATTTTTTTAATTTATTTATAAATATATTTATATGCTAACTTGTTGTAGGCAACGCAGAAAATAAATAAGCTTTAAGCAGATCTTGTTACCTCAGCATATTATTAAGCGATTCTTGCCTCGATATTCGCTCTTTATTTGGTAAAATTGAAATTAACAGTTGGAAAGTACGAATGTTAGAAGCTATTTTGGCCACTTAAATACACAATGTAAACGGCTCAATCACGCACTGCTCCTGGCTGCAACGGAGGAGCATCACAAAATCGATGTTGGCGACACGCATTCGAGGTCATAACCCAGTTCCTTTTGTGGTCGATTGTCCGACTGAATGTTTGTCAAGCCGAACGGGTATTGGTTTTTGCTGGTACTCGTACTTGGTGCGTTTTATCATCAATAGCAGCTGTAACTATTTCCCGAATGCCATGGCCATCTATTACAGTAGCTTCGGCCGTTGGCTCTTGGTCTTCTGTGGTCTCTAGTCTGTGGTCTCTGGTCGCTCGATTCCCAATTGAAATTCGGCGCGCATTGCAATCGATCGCACTTTTTGCCTTGTGATTGTGCGAGTACCTTTCTAACGTTGCCGTTGTCGTTGTTGTTGTTGTTGTCGTTGTTCGTCGTCTGTTGTTTGGTTTGCCTGGTCGCCTTCTGGCCCGTTGGCATTGTCGCCCATCTTCATTATCATCCATGCTGCCGCGTGTTGCATTTGATGATGTGCATCGCCGCCGCCGCCGCCGCTTACAGAATGCAACAACATTGCCTTTATGTCGCCATCGTCGACGTCGTCATCGTCGTTGTTGTTGTTGTTGTTGTCGGTTGTTTGCTGGTTACCGTTGTCATGATTTGTTGTCGCCAGTTTCTAACCTGGTCATACCACGATTTTTGTCTGGTTTTCTTTGCGTTTGCTTTTGCTTTCGTGGTAGTGGCCAGTCTGATGTCAGATGCCTGAAGAATTTTAATAATTCACAATACTTTTTTGCTGCTGCTGCTTTTGTTTTTGTTGTTGTTGTTGTTGTTGTTCTTAACGAGCATTTCCTGTTGGTGTTCGCCTACTGCCGGAACTGTTCCTCTAAGGACAAGCGCTCGTCCAGTTCAAAGTCATCAATCTGAGTGCGGCCATAACTCGCACTCGACCGCAGAGTGCTCATAACATGTGTGAAATTGACACCACATATGCCATCCACTGGCCCCGGCGGCGGAAACAAAAGCAATTTTACGCTACATTTGCTTAATGACACAACCCTCGATTCGAACAGGCAGCTGTTCCTTTGGGTCTCGTGGAGCTGTAAAAAGTACTGTAAAAGTACTTAAGCAACACCCCTAAAACAACTTAAAAAATCTTATTTGTAAAAAAAACAGAACAAGCATCGATTATAAATATCCTTGCTGGTATCGTAAGTGGCAATTTCGAAAATTCCCCTGCATCTTACATATGGGCAAAATAACACTAGCACAAGGTTTATATGTTATATAGCTTGATTAAAAACATTATTAATTTGGCATCAGACAGAGCGAACTACTTTCATCCATTTTTCAGCTTCATAGTTAAATTTCTCAAATGCACGCCATATAAAAAATGTAGCCATCCATGCGTCTAGTGTTTGAATAAATACTAATTAAAATCAAAATTTTTTATTTCAAAATGCAGCACCCCAACATGTTTGAAAACAGTTTTTCAGGGTTTTTAATAGAATGGAATAGTTAGAAACATAGTTCGACTGCAAAAACGTTTTTAAAATTTTTTTTGAAATTTTTAATTTTGGTTTGAGATTTTAATTAACACTTTTGGCACACTACGATACACTGGGTTCTAATGCAACATGAACAGCAGATGGGCGCGCTGGGAGGAGTGGGCGGCGCGTAATGCCAGGCCCAAGACCACATACAAAATGGCTAGTTTACCGCATCCGCCTACGCGTTGGCAAAAGTCTGGCCCAATGGATCGACAGCAGTGGATAAACTTTCACAAATGGGCCACGGTGAATGCAGTGCCAATGGAGCAGCAGCAAAGTCGCAAACTGGCAAAGTCTCTTCCGGAAAAACCGCAAACTGAACTCCCGAGGCCGGTGTCGCCTTTTGTTTTCTTTTGTGTCGCAGCCAAATTGCAGGCTCAAAAGGAAAGGGAAGAAGAGCTGCAGGAAAATATGTTAAGGCTCAGCCAACCGAAGAGTATTACTTTTAAATATGTGGCGCCAACTAAAGAGAAGTTTGCTTATCGGCCTCGACTCTGCAAACGCCCACCACCGCAACCAGAGCCTGGACGGCCAACCAAAAAACCCACAGTGCCGTGCTGCTTTCAGCACGACGATGTACAGTCGGATTTCTGGTCGAACGTTCGCTTTGGAGTTTCCAAAAATGCACTCACAGCCACACCCTCGCGAAAAATTGTAGAGCTCTCTAAGCCACGTACGTATCCCCCGAGCCAACATTGTCCGCTGCCGCCAACTGAGGATGAGAACAGACCCAAGCGCAACAAGATGTCCGGAAAGCAGTGGCGAGCACATCTCAAGCGCCTCAAATATCTGTCCCAGCCAAATATGCGTGTCCTGGCCGAGCTAGCACGCGACTCGAATTACTTGAAGATCGGGCATAGTGTATGTAAATTTTGTGGCAGATGTACGCTTGATTCAGTGCACATTGATCCGATGGCGGTGTGATTTGCATTCGAGTATAATCACAGCTCCAGCTAATCACTGTTTAATGTATCCTTGTGTGCTTCTAGCTACTCGTTGAAATTAAACGTTGAATTCCACACTCTTGATAACATTTCAAAGTACGTTTTATTTATACCTTCAAATATATCTCGGCGATATCACACACGAATCTCTTATAGTGTGTTCCTGTAGAATGTAATTTTGTAGGCCGAATACGACAATCTCAGTGGATGATAGAAAACAGGCTAACTATAATTTTCGATTTATGCAAACAAAGCAAACATAATTTGTTTGAGAAATTATGTTGTTCCACTAGCAGTTCTAATTTTTCATTCTATTAATAAGTTTCCAGAAAAAAAATATATGCTTACCAGCACACAAAAAAAAAATCTCTTAGCTTTAGTCAAAGTTCTTGATCCATTGAAAATTGAAGTTAATATTTTTACAAAATGAGCGACAATGACGAAAATGAGCCGGACTCGAAGCAGATGGTTGAGGAGGAAAAGCCCGTCCCATCGTGGGTTGAGTGGTGCGAGCGTAATGCCCAGCCCATTAAGCGCTGCATACCCAAGGAGGAGAAAGTGGTGACACGCTGGCAGAAGCCGGGTCCGATGAAAAAAAAGGAGTGGAAAAAGTTCTTCGAGTGGGCGCTGCAAAATGCGATGCCGAAGGAACCGCGGCTGGTCGAAGTGCCAATACCGTGTGAGCCCAAATATTTGCCATGCGGTCGGGAGAAACGTACCGTCAGTCCGGAAAAGCTGGGGGAACACATGGGAAAGCTTTCTACACCGCTTGAACGTAAAATGACGCCAAAATTTGAGTATAGCGTACCGTTCTACGCCTATTCGCCAGTCATAGTGTGGGGCAAGCCGCCCAAACACGACAAAGGCCGCCCCTTTCCTCCGCCTTTCGTGCCTTGTTGTTTTCCCAACAACGATATCGAAGACGAATTCTGGTCCAATCTGCGTTTTCCAGTGCGCCCATCCGCGCTCAGAGCGCGCCCCACGGCGCGCATCCTTAGCTTGTCTAAGCCGCATATAATGCCACCCAATCCACCGCACTGTCCCATACCGAAAAAGCCTTTGGAGCCACTGGAAGTGCCGCCACCTAAGCGCAAGAAGTTTACTCCACGTGGCTGGCGGCTGCATCAAATCCGACTAATTTACCTCTCCAAGCCAGTTTCCAGACCAGAGTTCGAGTATTTCTATATGTGAATTATAAAAACCTTGTTCGGTCCTATAAATTGTATGTATGTAGTGATAGGCTTGTAAAAAAACAAATGCGTGTCTCGTTCAGATCAATTGTTTAAATTTTATAAACTTACGAAAATCTTCAGTTACGACTGCAACTTGGTAAAGTCGCTAAAAAACAATTTCACGCTAAAAAAAAATAGCAATTTGTATCCTTAGGTGGCTCAAACAGTAGCAGTCAGAGGCAAAGGCAAAGTCACAAAAGTAATCCAAGCGCCCAAGATGCACTTAGTCATTGCAGGCGCATTAGAGTCTCCCAGTCAAAGGTGAGCTGCTGCGGTAAATGGCATTGTGCTGCCGCAGTCGCAGTCTCGACTGGCAGCCAGCTCCAAATTGCCGCTTATCATGCGTAACAAACATGCGTCACCTCGGCTTTAGCTGGCCGGGCTAGGATCAAGGTTCACAAATGATCATCAGTCAAATCAATTAGATAATTGAATGAATGATTTGTAAAATCCGATTATGCGCGCCGTTTCTTGCACACTCTCTCACACTCACACACACACACACCGGGTTCCTTTTGTGTGTGTCTGCATCTTGAAGTTGCTTAAGCCCCGGTATATTGTGTTGCCTGTTCTGGCTGCCCTTGCGTGCAGAGGAAGCTTGTTAGGCCCTCATAATAAAAATTGCAAATGGTCCAATAATAAATAAACGTAAATGTTTACTGTAATCAATCAAAGTACACTCAGGAAAAACGTTGTTGTAAAATACACAAGTACGATTGATAAAGATTATTTTAGATTTTAAGGCTTCTATTATAAAAATAATTTCTTAAAATTGTTGCTGATTTTCTCAAAATTAATAGTTAATAAGGCTGATAAAAAGTAGAAGTATTTATTGTTTAATTACTTTAGATTAAATGCTCTGCATTTGATTTAAACCACAATTGGACCTAAACTAGGGTTAATTTAAATTTACTAAACATTTTCCCGCTCTTAATCGATAACCGGGAAAAATAAGTGAAACTTTAGGCAATTTTTGGTTTTCTCTGCAATGCCGCGAAGCGACTGTTGACCGAAATAAATGGCTAGAGTAAAAGGCAAAAGCAACAGCTACAGCAATCAAAATAACAAATTGCCCAAATAAAATAACCAATACACGGGTTGTGAACGGCAGAAAGGATTGCCTTGGATTGAATATTATTGATAAAACTTATAGCAGAAGGAAGCCAGGCAGGCAGGTGATTCAATAATTTGGCACTTGTGCTCGATTCTGGGGAACAATCGTAGTATAAGCTTTAAATCTAGCTGCAGTCGCTCATTAAAAGTGGCTTTAAGTTGTTGACAATTCCACGGCTAGTACAGCTGATGATCATTATGATGACGATCAGTTGACTGACAATACTATGTCGATCATGACTTGAAGAAGACGAGACGACGATGATGATGTCGATTGGGATTGGGATTGTGAAATGTGATGATGTGCTGCACTTGTGGTGCATACCAAAATAGCTAGCGCCAGGCAATGTCGCCATTGCGACAGCAACCACAACAGCAGCAAGAGTAACAACAAAGTAACAACAACAACAGAATCAACAGCAACATTGTTGCCATCAGTTGCTGGTTAGAGCTGCGCTCTCTGTGGCCCGTCTCTTGTAGCCTTTGTTTACTTTGTTTTATTTATACAATTTACAGTTAACTTAAGTTAAGCAAAGCAAAAGGTCTCCCTTTTAAACCAATAACTAAAATCTCCCATACACCAAACATCTTGCCGTTGGTATAGACAAATAATATATGCATTCACATTCACATTCGTGTTTGCAGTGATTGCAGTTTCTTGTCCTGTTGTTCTTGAACCCTGTATGCGACTTGTTCTTTGGCTGGGATTTGCAATAGCGCCTAGCCAGGAAAATGTAACACGTTAATACAAATATGGTCATGGCCCACATTACGTGAAGCAAGCTGCTGCTGCATCTCTGCTAAGTGGGCGACTGGGCAGGCGAAAGTGACGACTAAAACTCAAAGACTTGCAGATTATTAAATTAAATTTAATGTAGTAAGTAAATAGCCTATGCGAAAGCAATTTAACCATTGCCATATGTTAAGGTTGCTGTAATCATTAAGTGATAAAAACTGTTCGCCTTTCCGTTGGGAATATCTTAAATATTCACAATAATAATTTATAAATTTATTTTGATTAACTCTTTTATAAAGTTTGATTGAAAGACTTTATAAATGCTAGCTATATTTGCACTTGAATAGTCTATTTATTAAGCCCGTTAAAACTACAAAAACAGTTTTCAAAGTAAATAAAATTTAGAATCGCGAATTTTTATTTTTAATCGATAGCCTATGCTAAAATTAGTACTCCTAGGAGTATATGTAGACTTTAAATTGTTATAACTTTGCCAAAACTTGACCGATTTCGATGACCGAAACCATTTTGGCTATGAATTGGAGCTTAGAATCA
>SCDZ01000792.1:39743-65730 GCA_004143845.1 Drosophila lacertosa | reverse complement strand
ATAATAATATAATAATATAATAATATAATAATATAATAATATAATAATATAATAATATAATAATATAATAATATAATAATATAATAATATAATATTATAATAAT
Source organism: Drosophila lacertosa (assembly GCA_004143845.1). NCBI lineage: Eukaryota > Metazoa > Arthropoda > Insecta > Diptera > Drosophilidae > Drosophila > Drosophila lacertosa. Next base: position 65,626 of record SCDZ01000792.1, on the reverse strand, counting down.
ATAATAATATAATAATATAATAAATTTAAATAGCTTGATCTTAAGTATTTTTCCTTTTAAATAGAAAGCTTTGATAACCCTTCAACTTAGCTATGCTAAGTAACTATTATTTATTTCTACTTTAAGTTCAACTGAGGCTTTAATAATATAATTTTAAATGCCGCTTAAACTATTTTTATATATTTGTAACAAGGCCTTTTAAATATTTTATTAATAATCGATTCTCATTTTTGTTTTATTTACAGAAATAAACGAAAGGTGCAAAATCTGCTGCCCTGCAAGACGCCCACGCGGGGCGCGCTCAGCGGTGCGTTGCCGCTGGGTGGCAACGGTGGTGCGCACGGTGGACAGCATCATCACCATGCCATGTACGAGGATCCCGATGCGCATTTGGGTCACCATCGGCCGCTGGTGATGCGGCACCATCAATATCAGCACTCGCATCATCAGCTTCAGCATCCGCATCATCATCACCATCATCATCATCATTATCAGCAGCATCCACATGCAGAGGTTAGTATTATAAAACCCTTCCTTTAACCCCTGACCCCTGACTCTCTTCCTTTGTTTAATTGTCGTTCAGGAAGTTTTTGTTTTTCATTGTTTTTTGTGTGTGAGTTTGTTTTTTATATATTTTGCTGCCAGATCTGGTTTAGGTTCGAGCTGGGAGCTAACATTACGACAATTGCTGTCAAAACATTGCACCGTCATTGTCAACTTGTCACACACACACACACACATACACACACACTCGCACAACAATTCAATGTGTGTAAAATGAGACCGCATTTCCTTATCCTTTATCCCTTTTATTCATTTATTCATTCATTGATGTCCCATTTACTTAACACTTGAACTTGACAGCCAGCACACACATATCATATTCATATTGATACAGGATATATCTATATCTTTATATATATTTATATATATTATATATTATATATTCTGTGGGTATCTGTTTTGCCTTTCGGCTTAATTTGTGCGCCTTTTGTGCCACTTTTACGACTCTGCAGTGGCTTAGGGCCAAAGTGTTTGCTTCTTCTTCTTCTTTTTATTCAGCTTTTCTTTTTTTGGCATTTCATATTTCTTGATGCCGCTTTATGGTCCATTTTCGCTGGGCTCCTGTGTGCTAAAAGTGAAGTGCGTGTTTATTTTATTGCCTGATAAACAGCTCCTTTAGGCCATGCTTGGGCCTTATCTGGGCCTGTTGCGACATCTGCAAATCCTTGGCTCAAATCTCGCCCAATCTCGCTTGCCAATTATTGCATATCCCTTTTCTTACATACATATTAAATGTCCTTTAAAGAGTTGCCTTCGTTCTGCACTTGCAACATTGTTTTAAAGCATTTTATTGCTGCTCTCCTTTAAACGTTGCGTTCGTCCTCGAGTTCGTCCTGCGATCGTCCTTTTTTGTATTTATTATTCATTTCTTGCGGCATTTGTTTGCTGCCTTTCGACTTTGGTCGGCTTTGCGCTGTTTCAACAACTGCTTACACTTGCTGTAACATGCTGTTCAACATACCCTGTAAATTTGGGTAAGTGGGTATATGCATTTCAAGCAACCTTTTGTTGTTTAGAATATACTCTATATAAGCTATACTCTGTTAAAGCATTAACAGCCAAAGGATATATTTCACTACGTTATATATTGCCGTATACCCTATAAAATCTTTATACTCTCTAGCATGTTTCTCTTTTGATACCCACCTCATTTTTAGTTAGTCAGCTACAGGGCATTGTCTAGTCGTGCCTACCCCTTAGCTGTTGTTTCGGCTTATGCTTTGCGTTCCGACACATTTCACATTGTCTTAAAGTTTTGCCCGCGGCTTTGTCAGCTCCGCTCCGCAAATCGCTTAGCAAAATTCACTAACCCTGTCTCTTTTTCTCTCTCCCTCTCTCTCTCTCTCACACTTAAGCAGCTGCTGCAAGGCAAGAGCATACACTATCCCAGCGGCTACCCGATGACGCGCTCGCCGCCCTTCCTGGTCAGCTCCTCGCCCGGCCCGGATCCGTATCGCTCCAACGACAACGTCTACGAGGAGTTGGGCCCCGGTCGCGTCGACTCCGACGGCGAATCGGAGCCGCCGCTGCACTCGGACGACGACTTTGCCGAGGACGAGCTCTCGCTGCCCGGCGAGTGCAGCTTCCACAAGGAGGCGAACGCTACAGTTGCCGCCAGCGCTGCGCCCACGGCCACGCCCTATCACGAACGCGCTGTGGCGCCCACGCTCGCCTCGAACTCGGCGCCCGGCAGCAGCAGCAGCAGCGGCGGCAGCGGTGGCAGCAGCAGCGCAGTTGTTGTCGCGGCAGCGCTGCCGCCGCAGGAGCGGCACAGCGTGCTCAGCTCGGGCTCCTCGACGGCTCAGGATGCGTCCACGGCCAGCGCCTCAACCAGCAGCAACAACAACAACAGTCACAACAACAGCAACAACAATGAGCTGGCCAGCGGCGGACCGCTGCGAAGGACGCAGCGCACGCGCCAACAGCGCGTCCAGGACGAACTGAACAAGAGCAGCTCGACGGCGGAAATCGCCGATCTGGCGCCGCTTTACGACAACCGCAGCAACATGATGTCGCTGGGCTATTTGGCCCGCTCGACGACGACAACGACATCGACGGCGCCGCAGTTCTACAATACGCTGGAGCACGAGGTCGAGCGGCGCAATCGGCTGAACGCGCAGCTCAGCCAGGCGTCGGCAGCGGCGCCGCCGCCTCTAGCCACCATCTACAGGGAGCGCATCCGTTACCCGAGCGTGCAGCAGTATGCGCCGAACAGCGCCAACGGGCTGCTGGCGGCCACGATGCGGGCGCGCACTCAGCCCCGGCTGCTCGACCGCCGGCTGGCCGCCCACCAGCATCAGCTGCAGCATCATCGCATTCATGCGGCGCCGCTGGCGCTGGCCGCCGAGCCCGCCTACGGCTATGCGGAGCCCGTCTACAATGCCAACTACTATTACGACAGCGCCGGACCGGGCGCCGCAGCGCGTCCTTACTCGTCGACGCTGCTGCCGACGGCCGCGGCGGACTACAGGCAGCCGTACGGCGACTCGAGCTTCGGCTCCGACTCCGGCTACAGCCACCACACGCCGGCCAGCTCCATCGGGCGGCAGGACTACGACCTGGCCGAGCCGCAGCCGCAACAGATTCAGCTGCAGCCCAAGCCCAGCAAACTGAGCGCGGCTCTCAGCTTTGGCTGGCACCGGGGCAGAAAGGCGCCCAACGGCTCCGCCTCTGCTGCCGAGGCGGCGACCAGTCCCAACAACAACAGCAGCAGCAGCAGCAGCGGAGCCTGCGCGACGGTCGCCTCGCAGCTGGACAACAACAATGCGGCGGGTCTCTCCCCGGCGTAGATCTTCAAGCGAGTCCTGTGTAAATAAGGTTCCCCTAAATATACAAATATACATATATGTTCATGTACAGTTAGTGCGTAGTTTGCTTAGGCAATTAGGATCGGAAATAAGTAAGTGTAGTGCAAAACTCTCTCTTCGCTGCGTGTACATCGTAAAAGCAATAGACATATGTTATAAATATGCTAAAGTTAGCAACCCCCCACCCCAAATCTGGTTAGGGGACTGCCATAAGTTAAACAAAAGTCAGCTTAACTTTAGTGTTGTAACTTTTAGAAAAAAGCAAAGAACTTATAGCGCCTAAGTGTTTTTCCAATGTGATTGCCAAATTCTACAATATATTGTAATGAACATAACTCTAAATAACTTAATTTAATTTATATCGTAACTTATTAAGTACTAACTTTTATTATTGTCCAAACCTATGTATATGTATGTACATTTAACTGAATTCTTTTAAGCTTTTGTTTGTTATTTTAGTTTTTAAGCAAAACAACAAAAGAACAAAACTACAACAAAAAAAAACGAACGAAAAACTAAACTTGAAAAAAAACACAAGTTAAGACACAAAAATATATATACCAAAACATTAAAAAGAAAACTAAAAATTTAAACAAAATTGGCTTTTTGATTTTGAGTTTTTGCAAAAACTGAGACGTCCATTTATTGTTACAATTATGCTTTAAAAGAAGCTGTTACGGAAAGCTTTTGGTTTGTTGATTGTTGATTTCACTATAAATTGCTTACTTTTTATTTTCCATTTCAAAAGTATTATTTTCCAATTAACATTTCATTGCCTGCTTTTAAGCGCTTGTGCATTGAGTTAACAGCTAACAAAAAGTATGGTATACTTTTAAGAAGGCGCTTAAATGTTAACAGCGGTTTATGTTAAGTAACATTGCATTGCGCCTTAAGCTGAATTAAAAGCGTGGCATACTTTTAGGCCTGTACGATAAAAATGGCTATCGTGTACAAATGTTAAATTAACATTTTGAAATCTTTCCCGTAACATTGACATTGTTTAACAACTATTTTTTATTTTTTCTCATTAGCTTTTTTTTTAAGACAGTTAAGAAAATGCATTTACTGTAGCCTTTGCTTTGCTAAAAGGCTCCCAAAAGACTGTTAACATATTAATAAAAAGGAAATAAGTTACAAAGACATATTTTACTTAATGCAACCACACAATAAATTGTATATTATAAATTAGCCTAGTTGATAGCGCTTGTAAACTATGTGAAACTAAAACACCCATTAGGTATATCGAGTGAAGAAGCAGTAACTAAGTGAGGGGCTACCCCTAATGTTAATGGCCCCCCCAAATTGAAACACTTGCTAGGTTGTATCAGAAATGTATATAGCATGCGATTAGCCCCCCAATTAACACCATAAGAAAGTTCATAGCCTTCCCCGCCCCTGACTCCTTACCCCTTATTAGCTTAGGATATGCTACGGAACTGTACGAATGCGAATGTTAAAAATTTCATATACTATGAGCACAATGCAATGTATCCTATAACTAGTAGTTTATACATATACATATAAATTATACAAAATATAACTAGAACTTGAACCCAACTATGCTGTACATAGACATTTCTATAAGCCGCAAAACTAAGCGTTAAGATTGGTAGCATTTAGCGTTAAAAAAAATAACTACATCTCAAGTCCCCTCATCATCCATCCTCCTGTAACTGCCATATGCCATAGAGTATGCTTTAGCAACTGTTCAAGTCGTTGTGATTTTTGGATATAATACATACCGAATACCCCTAATTAACAAAACTAAATCAGCTAAGGCTTAAGAGTTGAAATATTGAAATTGAAATTATGCAAAAGCACAATCATTGAACGAGTGACAAAAAAAAATAAGAAAAGTAATTAAAAGCTAATAAATTCGAGCAGCCAGACAACCCTTAAATTATACATACATATATACACATATACATATATATATATATATAACTAAGTATTGCCATATAATACTTGTATCTATTTGTGTTTGTTTCCGCTTAAGATTCTGCCCCGCCCTTTGATTTTAACCGCCCATCGCTTTGTTTTGAATATTACATATCAATTTTGGAATTTGGGGCCGCGAGGCTCTCATTTATGTAATATAGCACACCTGGTTTCCGATACTATCAATATCAGTACAAAAAACAAAAAGAGAACTTCACTGTTTTTGCGTAAATAAAACTATCCTTAAAACTCGAAACTCGAACTTTAATGAAAAATACTTTTTATCAACATCTCCTGTACATAAGACAAGTCAATAATAACTCGTAAAACAAATTGCGGTAGTTCTTCCAAAAAAAAAAAAAAAAACAAAGTAAATCTATAACAAATACAACTCTACTGTTAATCGATAACTTGTAGGCATTTGTGTTGACTTAACTACTTGTAAATATATTTGAGTTTAATTAATTTTCTTTAAATGAAAACTCTGACAGCATATCAGCATTGGATCTAAACGAGATCCTGAGTATACCGAAATTAATTTTTGTATAACTAGAGATTATTCTATTATTATCCTTTTAATGAAAACGCAAAACGATTTAATCGAATTTATAATGTTAAACGCCAGTTAATCGTACATTAATATCAATTAAATTAAATTAAATTAAATGATTAGCAATTATGCCCGAACATAGTTAGTTTATAAATTTTTGTAAAACCAATTAACAATTAGTTCTTCTCACTATAAGCAGATATGGATAATAATTAAAATCAATTTATGAATACAAAAAACAAATGGAATGCGTCCAATTTAATGATTTAATGGTGTGGGAATAGCCACAATGTAAAACGCAGATCGTTCGACGCGCGCTCTTAATAACTTAATGTCAAGAGAAAATCTGCTTGAGTGGAAGGAGCTCAGCATAATAAAAGCAGAAGCAGGCAAGCGGCGTAAATCTGCAGCAAATTAAATATGCACGCGTGTGTGAAGAATAAGAACATAAAGAGAGTGAGAGTGGGAGTTGGAAAGAGGGGCTAAGAGTGTCGGAAGGGGGAGACACTGCTGCCTGCAGTTAATGTGCTTATTTTAAAATTTAAATTGGCTTGCGCAATGCGCACTTCAGCGGGCAGAGCCCACAAAATTAAAAGAGAGTGAGAGAGAGTGTGTGGGAAGTAAGAGTAGAGCAAGAAAAGAAGAAAAGCTCAACGTGTGTGCTCGCATGTAAGCACATGCGTGCGTGTAAGTGTTTTTATGTGTGTGTGTGTGTGTGTTTGTTCGTCTCGAGCTAGTTTCGTTTTAATAGAAAGTTTGCAATGCGCTTCTGTTGCATATTTTTTTTAGCTCTTTTTGCATAAAGCCCTGCGAGTGTAATTAACAGTTACTTGCACTAAGAGAAATGTTTGCATTAAGATAAACAACTTAATTATTTCTGTGTATGTGTGCGTGCATCTATCTTTGGCAGCCGCCTTCGCACTTTGCTGCGGTTGCAAGTGGGCGAAAGCTCCGCAAGGCCCGCCTGCGACTTAAGCACGAGATATGCATTTGAACAAGTTACAGTTACAGCAGGCAAACTCAACTCCTCGGCGAGCTGTTAATGAAAGCATCAAAGCTTGTTGAGTAATTAAATACATGCACACGCATGCATGCTTAGTTTTGGCTACTGTCTGACGTAGTTAGAGAGCGGGAGAATGTGTGTATGTTTGTGTGTTGCCAAGTGTGCCAATTAGTGAGCAGCTTTCAATTTCCTTACGACTGCAAGCAACAAAAAACAAGTCGAGTTGACTTGATGCCCTGTAAAAAAACAAGAATATAGCAAGGTGCTTTTTATAATTAAAGAAGCAGCAATAAACAGGATATGTGTATCTTAAATCATTTCCTCTAAAGCATTTGCGCACAAACACAAATTATGGTTTGTAATGTAAATATGCATACTATTAAATAAACATATGCATGCTAATATAATAAAACCTAACAATCGAAAAAAAATACATAAATATATTTACTCACATGGTAAATATTTAAATTATATTTGATAATATTTGTCAAATGAAAATGTTTTGCGTATTCAAAACATATTTTATATGAAGCGTTGGTATTTTACAGTGCTGAAAAATTACAAGTATCAACTTTAAAGATACATTAGCAAAGATAAAGGCACTTTAATATTTATAGCAACAAAGTTTAAGGTTTTGCCATTCTGTTTTTATTAAATTACTTCTTATCACAACACTTCACGAATTCTCGGGATTGTTTATAGCGATGATGAATTCATTTAGCTCTCTCTAATTTATCAGTTTACGCGTACTGAAAATCAACCAGTAAATTTTTGTTATCTTAGCTGATTTTGGGAATATGCTGGGAAGCATATAAACACATTACTAATCTATAAAATACTTTTATTGTGTGATGAGTCTTACATTATTAATCAAACGAAGTAATACCGTTGAGTCCCGATAATTCGAAATACTCGGAAATGCTATTTGTCGAGTTTTCCATTTAGCGGGGCTTAAAAATGAAAAATTCGAATTAACGGGTCTTTTATATAACAGATGATTTTTAGATATGTAACTTTATTGGAATTAAACAAATCAATATAAGTACATTCATTTATACGTCTTACATATTGAAGAAAATTAAAATATATTAAGTTAAAATGGGAAAGGAATCAAGAAGGACGACAAACTATGATCAAATTCGCAATCGCAAGATATTTAAATTGAATTATTGACATTTTCGATTTAACGGAGGACAAATTATCGGAACTCGACTGTATTATCAAAATGGTAACAAACAAAAAAATCGAAAATTTACAAGGGGGAGTACACGAAAAAAATAATAACCAAAAAATTAAGAAAATTTTATATGAGGAATAAAAAAACAGAAAAAACTGTGATCAAAATGGTATCAAACATAAAAATCGGTTCAGTTTTGGCAAAGTTATTGGAGTTGGAAATCCGGGAGGAGTACTTTATATGGATGTAGGAGCTTTACATGTCAATTTTTTTCCCAATTTTGGCATGATTTTTTACAGAAAATTAGACCCCCTCAGAAATACTTTTAAAGTCGATTTTTATACTAATTTTGGTACCAGCAATCGATTCAAAATAAAATTGGAAGACTGTAAATTGTTAAAAAAAATTTTTTTCCAAATTTCATAAGGGGGGAGTACATGCTTTTTTTCAGAAAAAAATCAAAAAAAATAAAAACAAAAATTTTAAGAAAATTTAAGTGAGGAATCAAAATAGAAGAAAAACTGTGATCAAAATAGTTTCAAACATAAAAATCGGCTAAGTTTTGGCAAAGTTATTGGGGTTCAAAGTCTGGCAATTTTTACGAATATTTGAGATTTTCGCTTATATATATGTATGTATGTATATCAAAGAATAACAGATCAAAATCTTTTATACAAGAGTAAGAGTTTTTTCAACAATACGTTTGAATTTAACAGAGACTCATCCTTTCATTTAAGCGCACTCTCATTACAGTTAGTTCTAATAGCCTTTGAATTTGTTTAAATGATCTAATTGCTAATTGAAATTTCAGGCACTTCTTAACTGTAAAACTAATTACGTTTATCGCTGCACAAAAGTTTCTACGTACATTTTGGCCCAGAGATATTTTGTGCTCTACTCCACTTTAGGTTAATCAAAACTTTTCGCTCCCAGAGTGCCAGTGTGTACACACACAAGTATATATATATATATATATATTTATACATAGATGTTTTGCATATAGATTTTTGGTAGAACGCTTCTATTCATTAAAATTTCACACATGGCCCAATTAAATAATTAAGACATGCGAGACATGAGCCGAAAAAGCACTTTTGTTAACTCTTTTGGCACAACTGGCAATAGTTTTTAATTAAATAACAGGCACAGGAGTTCGCACCTGAAGCTAACTTCGGCCACTTCAAATTTTATGCAACTTGTGGGCGTGGCTCAGGGGGCGCGAGAGAGGGTCGAGAAGGGGGCCCAAAAGTTTTCTGGCGTCTCGGGTGCCGTTTAGCCGCCCATGTCCAAATGTGTGTCAACTGTACCGGAAAGGTGTGTGACACCATCTCTCTCTCTCTCTCTCTCTTTCTCTATCTTCCTCTCACTCTCGCTTTACTTTACTATTTTTTAGATAATGTAGCTGCAAAGCTTGTAAGTCGTTTAAAATTAATGTGCCAGGCAGCTGTTCGAGCTATTTTTTGTGTGTTTAACAAGACAAGATGGCGACAAGTTGCCGTTAACTGTTTACAGTTACAGGTCGTTGATCAACACTGCAAATGACCCCAGATAGTTTGAATAAGCTAAGAGTAGAAAACAAATCACTTATCGATCGGAAATCTCCCAGTGCGTATACCCAGAATAACCCTAGAAGATAATGTAAAGTGCTTTAATTAACTTTCCCTCATTTCAGTAGCAATGCTCTCAATCCAACAGCCTTGTGGCCCACTTATCAATAATAGAAAAATGTATTTAAGTGGCGCCTCTGCCTTCAAGTTGAAATGTTTGTAGACCACTTCAAGTGTCAGCCGTCAACTTGCTTATCGTCAGGGTTCAAAGCGATATCGCAACGATATGTTACACAACTCGAACCCAAAAGCAGTTGAAAGTGATTTGCATCACATGATGCAATGCTATTGATCAACACTGGCGCTTTGGGTGTTTGCCAACACTGCTGGCGAGTTTATTTTTATCACAGCAATGATATCATATGATTAATTGCCCAGCTAATTAGCAGCCAATTATGAGCCAGTCGCCAGTTCGCTTGGACAGCTGAACGTCAGAAGGTTCTTCAGTAGAACCCACGTCGCACGCAAAACCATTTCGCACAATGTCTCCAAGGGCCACCCAATGGCAGCTGGGCCTGTGCTCGGTCTTCCTCGTGCTGGCCTTGCTCGGCGGTCACACGGTCGTCGCTGACTCCGACGATGCGACAACCCTGTCCTGCAACGCGAGCACCAGCATGGCCCTCGACTTGGAGAAGGTAAACTTAACGATTATCACATGTTGTCCCGAGCTAATCAAGTATTCCAAATAGTTCTCAGGCACTTGGTGGGAGATTGCCCGACAGCCGGTGGGTTCAATTTTCTGCACACAGATCAATATCACAGTGCTGGCCGCCGCCAAGGACAATGTCCTGATCAATACGACCTATTCCAATACGATCACGTATCCGTGGGTCAATCAGACCATGAATGCCACCCTGACGGTAGTCAATGGCACCGAATCGCCGGATGGGTATAACTTCACCTACTGGAATCCGCCCGGCTACACGCCCTACACGGTCTTCAAGGTTTTGGACACCGATTACACGGACTACGCCTTCGTTTGTGGCTACACCAATGCGACCGACAACTCGACGATCTTCGGCATGATTATAGCCAGAGATAGGATGCTCTCCACAACAGTTCTCGATAAGCTCGAGTCGCAGAGTTCTGTGAAGTATGAAAACTTCCTCAATGGCAGCATGTCTCTGGTCACCCAAGATGCCACGTAAGTAGAGTGTCTTTCAGTTGATATACCCATTGCATATACCCTTCTCTATCTATCTATATCTACAGTTGTTTAGGCAACGGAGCAGATGCCTCAACGGTCTTTACGGCATTCTACGCACTTTTTGCCTTGGTTATATATCTGTTAACCAAATAGGCTTCTTTTTTGAAAAACAATTACTAAATAATAAAGTTTTCAGTGTTGTTAAATACATTAAAAGTTGTGTAAAATTGTCAAGTGTGTGTGTTTTAATATGGCTAATCCATAAATTTAAAATGTTTTAAGCTTAACCCTCTATTATTATTTTCAATTCTCTTAAGTAAGTCATCTATTAATTAGTGTTGATAAACACAAAACTAGTAGGCAGCTGCCTCTTCTAAAAACAATTTAAGCTTTCAACTTTATTGATATGTTACCATATGTTGCCAGTGTTGGTAAACAACCTCTTTATTATTAACTATGATATTAGGTGCGTAATTTGTTTAATTGATGTTCTCGAATAGTAGAGCTAGCGAAATACATTTACGCAGTTGTCTATTTAGTTTCCTCTAAGTATCTAGATAACGTCGGAAATTTCCTAGTATTTATATATATATATATATATATATATATATATAGCTAGTGTCTGGTTCTCAGCTCTTTGAAATTATCAGCACGACACGCTATCTTTGGCTACTCATTGTAAAATAGTACTTTACTTACAAAGGTGAGTCAGAAATTGTGGGCGATAAAACGTAGATATACTACATATGTGCACAAATAACAATAGCCAGTATAAATATGTACAACTATAATTAAAAAATAAGCCAAGATAGGGCGCACTAAGATTTACAAGATAAATGAAACTTTTTTCTTATTATTACCAAGATATTCTGGAGAGAGTATTTTCATGTTTGTCGAGAGAACATGCACTATTTATATGAAGGTAAGTGAAAAACCCATTCAAAGTAGAAAGTTATCAGCTGAGTTTTTCCCATAGAATCAACCAAGGAATTAATTGCGACAAGCTTCGAAAAATATATAAATCATATGTCCATAAATAATAGATGAATAATGCAAATATTTCTTAAGTAAATACTTTTTTTGATAATTGCAAAAGGACAATTTAATTTATCTGATAAGAAGAGCCAACAAATTTGGTATGATTTATATATATAGAACAATATCCGCATTATAATTTTGGCTGCAACCCAACCCAGCAATAAAAGAGATAAAGATATAAAAAAGCGAGGCCAAACCCCCTTTTAATCAGTCCAAAATTACTTTGTTCCTGATTTGCAAATATTGAGTAAGATGTGAGTTATTAAGGTGTGTACAAATAATCATAAAGAATATGATATAAAACATATATAATACCCATAATGTGAAAAATAAATAGATTGTTCAATTTAATCTAAAAAAATATTTGTTATTATTTAAATATTTCAAAATAAACAAATTTTAATTTAAATTTATTTTTGTCATAAAAGTTTGCATAATTTTTATTAAGATTTGAGGTTGCAGATTGATTTGTTAAAATCTCATTAGGGGTATATTTTTGTATGCAGTTAGAATGTAAATTTATATATTTATTTTAACCTTGATAACCATCAAGTCTAATTTTTCTAACAAATCAAAATACATAAAATACATACTTGCATTAATTACTTTTGAAATGATATTTATTTTTCTTCTGTTCTGCATAGTAGAAAACTAAAATATATTTTAATGAATAAAATGATATCAATACCAAACTTACTATCAGTTTACATGAACATAAATTTATGTTCTGCTGCAGAAAATAGTCAGCTGAAAAATTGATAAATGTGTTGTTTGTGAACTTGGTCAATGCGATATTTTCTCAATTTGCCACACGGCGCATGTCGGCAATTAAAGGCTTTGCCATTTGACAGTGGTAAAAAAGAAAAAAAAAAGAAGCAGCAAGGGGAAGTTTTGATCAACTACAGATACAGGAAGACTCGTTGATAGCCTAAGCCACTCTGATTAGTCATGGCCAGCAACGTTTGAAATTGTTTCCATACTCTTCTGAATATATTGTGTGCCAAAATAAAAAAATGAAATCAACGATAAGAGACGTCAACCAGAGTCAAAAAGTAAGCTGCACCAAAGACTGAATGTGTGTGCGTGTGTGTGTGTATTGATAAGGCGAAGCACAGATAAATTGTATATATCTGTTTGGCATAGCTATAAAAGAGACCACAGCAAAGGGCGCAGCGGCAGTCTTACAAGCCGAACCGAACCGAACCGAACTGAACCGAAAACCTAGAAAAACCGTCGGTCTAGGATTTAAACTCGAAGTGCAGTGATAAGAATTAAAAGAGAGAAAAATAAAAATCAGTGATCATGTTGAAATTTGTGATTTTGTTTGTTGCCGTCGTGGCCGTGGTCTCCGCCCAGGATGCGCCAAAGACCTGCAGCGCCGTCACCGACGGTCTGGACTGGAGTAACAGCACAGTAAGTGTGGCAAAGGAACTCGAATTGGCGGCAGGAACCGTTATAACAGCTTCTTTTGTAGTTGTACGGCACCTGGCTGGAGCTGGCCCGCAATCCCATTGGCAACACCAAGGCCTGCGTGGAGCTAACAGTGGGTCTGCTCCCCGACCAAAAGACGCTGAGCATCAATGTGACGCACTCGAGCACGAACACCTCGCTCTATCAGAACATCAATGAGTCGGCGAATGTGACGCTGGTGGCCAACCAGAAGACTGGCTACAATGTGACCTTCTATCAGGGCGGCGCCGCCGAGGCGCCCGTGGTCATCAATCTGCTGAAGGTCATCAACGACACCTACATCATCGGCTGCGGCTACACCAATGCCGCGGACAGCAGCACCAGCTACGGCTTCATTCTGGGCCGTTCCAATAATTACACCGCGACGGGCGTTAAGTTGGCCAACGACGCAGCCGTTCCATTGTACAGCAATTTCCAGAACAACACCTACGGCAATATCACGCAATTTGGGTAAGTTAAAAACCAGCCAGAAAAGGGATTTAGCTTTATTAATACCTTAACTTAAACGAAGCATTAGTTTATATATTTATTGTATTGCATAATAACATTTAAATTAGTGTTGGAAAACTATAGTAAATATTTCTCTCTCTCTCTCTCTCTCCCTCTCTCTGTTTCAGTTGCACCACAAACTCGGCTGCAAAGTCGCTGCCTCTGATTTCTGGTGTTCTCGCCCTGGCTCTGCTCTTGATCAAGGCACACTAAATGGAAAATCGTAGAAGTATTGAGAAATGGAAAACCATTTGCTGAGCTCGTTAACTCTTTGCTTGCCACACACACGCACACACACACTTAACACCTGTAGAGTATTGGTTCGACTTTTATTTAGTTTTTAGTGTTTATTTAAATTGCAACTGTGTCACCAAGCAAAACAAACCCACAAATCACTGACGCAACTAGCCAAAAATAAAAAATAAAATAAACTCAAAAAAAAAACACACTCCTAGAGTAACAAAAAAAAAACCAAAAATTATCATGTGCTTTACTTTTTTTTTCTATTTCATTGAACCGAACGATGTTTGTCATTGGTTTTGTTGTTTTTAATTTGTGCGCGACATGTTCAAAGTATGCGACCGATAAGATAAGGCAAGATAAAATTTGTAGTCAAACAGGTCACCCACAACGAGCAACAACAACAATAGCACACGAATTCGCTAGTTTACAAGTGCGTTGTAAATCAATCATACGCCCCGTGTACGCACCATTCCATTACCATTGAGCCAGACTGCCGAGCCTTATCAACAGACAGACAGACAACAATACATTTTGTGGCATTGCCACTGATTGATAATACAAATCACTCAAGCCTTTTGATTTTTATATATATATATATAAATACTTTTATGGTATGCCATTAATTAAACCGTTTAGTTCGTCGGTTACCCGTCCAAGTCCAATCATTATCTACGGCTAACAATAATTGCTGTCATTATTGGAGACTCAGCTGGTGATTGTGGGCTATACGCCAATCAATATTTTCCTTAATCAATTAAGTAAAGAATATGGTTTAATAGGTGGCCACAGGTAGTTACGATTATAGTTGTTATCTAATTGATCGCAAATACAAATCAAAGCAACAAATTAATTGCAAAAATAAATAAGAATGCCTAGAAAAAAAAGCGTAGATAATATGAAATTTATAAGTGGCAACTTCAACTTTAATAATCAGTAATTAATTAATTTAAGCTAATAATATTTAATAGAAAACTATAATTTCTATTAAGTTTCACAGGAATTCGCTTGAAGAGGAATCCAATTTAAGTTATTGAAAGCAGCTCTCAGCCTAAGCAAAGTGGACTCACATCCTTCGCAGAGCTGTCTGGAAAAGAAAGATGTTTTTGCACCTGTGTGAATCTGAATGCCGAAAGTGTTTGTGTTTTATCGGACTCAACTTGTCTGATAACGATAACAAAACAAACTGTCCTGTCAGGAGCAAAACTAGAAGAGAAGAAGGACAATGAGACCTGCTTTAGAGATAACTTAAGACCTATCTGACTTGGCACTTTGTCAAATGTCACAGGTTGGCAGCTCCACTTAATGACAAATTCACACAGTTCCTTAACACACTTAATTGTCCTTGGAGTCCTGCTCCGACTGGAGGATTGCGTTTGGCGGATTGGAGCTGCTTTGTTTATATTAGTCAAATACTTGAAATTGCTGTGCCGGATGTTAGCGAGAGTATCCTTTGGATACATCCTCTTTCTCTTTCTCTCCCTCTCTCGCCTTTTTATGCACTTATCAATTTTCGCTTAGCTGAGGGTTCGCCAACTCTTGTTGCGGCTCTTGCTGATTTCTTGTTTGCTTATTTGCCTCGATTCAATCAACACACAGACACACACACACACACACATACACTTGGAGAAAATACAAAAGTATTTAACTAATAAATACTTTACTTAAAACTCATAAAATTAACTTCGATTGAAAGCTTTGTTTAAGACAGATTTTTAATGAAACTAAATGATATTTTTCTCTCAGTGCAGCCTTAGCCACAAAGAGCCATAAAAATAAACGTAGCTCAACTAAATCACGCAACACTTTCATGCTTGGCATTTACACGCATTCAAGTTGGGCAGGTCCTTCAGCTCCTTGTTGCTGGCCTCTTGTTGCTGCCCCTTTCCCTTTGCTGCTGCCCACTTATTTTGTGTACGATTTCTTTTGTTGCCACTTGACCCGCGGCATGCCCCATCTACAACAAATCAAACCCAATCGCAGCTAACGCCCTCGTCCTTACCTCCATTTGCTTCGTTGCGGTCCTTCGTTTGTTTATGTTTATTTGTTGATACAATTTGGTTACATTGTTTGCTTACAATCTCAATGTTGTTCTTGTTACAGCTTTGTTGTTACTGCTGTCTCTTCTTCTTCATCTTCATCTTGTCTGTGCTTGGGAATCAAGTTTACAACGATTAAGTAGCTGCTAAAATCTTTGCCAATAATAACAAAAGCCCAAGAAGCCAACTTGTCGATTCACAATGAGTTCAACTTCAAAATTGAAAATGGAATTCATGCTGATTTCGATACGAGCTACTTTGTAGCCATATCGTTTGGCATAGAAAAACAAATCGATGAGTGTTTAAACTGATGCTAATGCAACATTTGAAGATATCCATTATGTATGCTGTGAACATTTAGTTGTTATTTTATGTTCTTGTGGCAACTCTAGTTTAAGCTGATTGCCTTTCATAATTTGGCAATCTATATGTCAGCAATATACACACGAGATTTCTCTAATCAGCAGCTACTTAGTACCGAGTGCCTAGTTCCATTACAGCTGGCATAAATTATCCCTATGCGATGAATATTTATGCAAGTGCCACAGTCATAACAGTCAAGTGCGTGTATCTGTATCTGTATCTGTATTTGTATCTGTATTTGTATCTGTATCTGTATCTCATGCATACTTAGATGGATGCGAATGCCAATACGACTGTTAATTGAATGTAAATGACTCGAGCCTGGACTCATTCAATTACCGCACCTCTGGGCAAACAGCTTCTCGCACACAACACGCACTCATGCATTCAATTAAAGAAAATGCGTTTTGCCTTCGCTGGAGATCAAATGGCTGTTTTTGTGTACAGTTGGCAACCCTGAAATCTATGCAAAGCCATCAGCCAAGTGCTGCAATTTTCAAACCATGATAGCTATGCTGTGCGTAGCTCAACATAAATTACCCACTTCTATTACAAGCACACACACACACACACAAGCACACCAGACACTTACCAACACTGGCGCGTTCTCTGGCCTAGAGCCTCAGCTCACAACTTAAGACAAACATCGAGTGCAAGAATTTTGCAAGATTTCAATTTGTTTGATAACGTCGCAACAGAAACTCGCATACCCCTCACACACACACACACACACACACACAACGAATACGAAGTTTTCACTGTCAGCTTCCACTTCCTCATTAACTTTAAATGACGTTCAAATGTTGGATCAATCTCTAAAAATATTAGCTTATTTCGTTTAAGATTTGTATAAGCTTTAAAGCTTTCTATTTGATTTACATAAAAGCACATGAAAGCTTTCAGCCAGATTAATTAAATAAACTTTTATAAAAGCTTTTTAATATAAGCTTCACTGATTATATTTAAACTATTTAAGTTAAAACTCAATTATATATTATTAAAGTGAGAGATCTTGTGGATTAATTGCTTTGCTAATTGCTTATAAAGTAAGCCCCAGCTTGAAGTGCCACTTTCAGCTGGTGTCATTGTCATCTCGGGTCTCACTAACACTCACAGATATCCCAGCAAAGTCCGATTGGTTGCGTATTGGTTTTGCCTTTGACTCAAATGTCAACGGCATGCCGTAGTCCTGTTCCTGCCCATGTCAATGTCTATGGCCTGCAGTGCCTATGCCTGGGAAATTAATTAATAGTTTTGTCTCTGTATGTGTGTGTGTGTCTGTGTGTGTGTGTCTGTGCCCATCAGCAGGCCCATAACACCCAGCACAAAGCAAGACTGTGTGGTGTGTGTTTGTACCTTGAGCATTTTGGCTTTTGGTTTTCTAAGCACTTTGTGGATATTGTCGATATGGCCACGATTGCTATTAGCGTTGATTGGAGGGGAGTCTTTGTTTGTCTGGCATTTGGTAGGCTAAGCCGGCAACGAACCTTGTTGTGGTCACTGCCGATGTGCCAAATATATATGATATATACATTTACATATATATAAATATATATATTCAAGCTCAAGATTAATTGGTAGTCAAAAGGAACCAATTATTACTACGCTCATGACTCCATTTAGTTGTTGACATCGATGCGCTTTAAAACGTGAGTTCCTGTTAAGAATTAATTGAGCAATGAAAGAAACTTAAATATAAGTAAGTAGATTATAAAGAGCATTAACTTAATTTAATAATCTTTATAATATTTAGAAGTGTATTTAAAATAAGCAGCAGCTTTAATGGAGATTTAAATAAACCTATTAAATTATGATTGTAATTAAGTGCCAAACTTTGCTCTTTGTGCGAGACACGTATACACACACACGCACACACACACACACACGCACACTCCACACATGTCGCACTCAACAATTAAAACAATTAATTAAGTTCAAGCCTAAACCTGAAGTGAGAGTGAAAAAGCAAACCATTCGCCCATTTAAAATGCCAATTACAATTGAAGATAGAACAAGATGCAAAAGCAAAGGTGGAAAGGGGAAAGGGGGGGGGGGGGGAAGTGAGTAGCTGGCTGCAAATCCAATTGAAAGCCGCGCTCTCTACTCGCAGTCGCGTCATGTGGGAGACGTCATGTGCTGCGGCATTGGCATTGGCATTATTTCTAACGAGCGACATGATCATAAAAATAAACGCAAATATAACACAAAATGCAAACACAAACACACGCTGAGCGCTGAGAAGCCTTGCGAGTGGCTTAGTTTTTTATTTTTACACCTGTTTACAAGCGCAGCGAGCTAAATTTGACTCTGCCAGCACGCACACAATTAAATTTCCGGTAGAACATTCAAACCAGGTGTGTTCAAGTGTGCGTGTGTGTGTGTGTGTGTGTGTGTGTGTTTGTTGTGCTACGTAAAACACTTTGGTATCCGTGCTAACTTTTTTTGTGGATGGCTGAGTAAGAGGGCCGCATGTTTGAGCCATTAAAATTACGCCTAACAACACTCGTAAAAATTTTCGGCTCACACGGCGTATGAGTATTTTCATCTCTCTTTGCTGCACGTTTCATTACAAATCCATGGCACGTTTGGAATAGAACCCACATGCACACACACACACACACACACACGCACACCCAAGCGGAAGGTACAATTTTCAATATTTGGAGCGCACACACACACATAGACAAGGTGGGCGTGGCAGCTGGCGGAAATAATGCGGCGTCTGTCAAAATTGGCAAAATCGTCGCCGCTTCGTTGCCCTTAACTAAAAATCAAAGGCGTCGCATTTGAGTGGATCTCTGGGCGCGCGTGTGTGTGTGTGTGTGTTTGTACATAGGCGTTGTGGGCGTGGCAGCTGTGTACGTGCACCATAATATTTTGTTTGCCTTCACGCGGCGTATACGTAATATTTACTTGGCGTTTTATTATATGGGCAATTGCCAAACGCGTCAATAATAATAACGAAAAAAAAAAAAAATCACAGCGTAAAAAATATAAATTACTTGAAAATAAAATTTCGTTTAATTTCAAATTTCATTTATACCGTAATGTTTGTTTTTTACGATCTCGCCAGGTGTGTTTGCCACTCGATGTGTGATAAGATTTTAATTCTAATCGCTGCTGTGGGAAATATTCATTCCAATTTTCCTAACCTGAATATAAATTATAATTTATTTAATCAATTCTTTATTGAATAGAAATTTATTTCATTTTATTTTTTTTAAGGTTTTCTAAAGTGTCAAGAGGCAATTTAAAAAAACGTAAATAAGTAAGACAAGAGTAGGTAAAGTCAATCAGTATTTTATGTAATCAATCATTTCAAAAGCGAATTTTTTGCAAAATCAATCGACAATTAACCGAAATATCGAATCGTAGAAGTAAAGAAAATATATAAGTATCTATATATATCTATAGTAAGGCGACAATCTATATCGAGAATCGGGTCCAACGTTCTACGATACGAGGACGCACTTTGGTCACGATGCGGGTATCAAAACTGGGTGCAAACTTGTCGGGAAATCGATGCTTGAGGCAGTTGAGCACCGTTCCGGTAAGATATTGATTCGGTTCCCAGTTGCACTCGCACAGCGGTGAGTGCTGCCTACAAATGGTCTTGTGGCCCTTGCACCTGTTCGGTTTGGGCCTGGCCAACATAAAGTCACGCAGGCATTGCAGCTGCCAAGGCTCAGCCGTGTCCCTCGCCTCCCAGTAACAAGTGCAGGGCGGAAAGCAGCCCGGAGTGCCCTCCATCTGTCCCGCAGATATTTTGTACTCGAGCGTCTTTTCCATGGGAGGCTCGGGACACGTGTGAAAGCTTTGTCGAGGCCCCGAGCCAATCAGGTCCGAGTATTTGCGAATACGCTCGCGGCGCAGCCACAGCTCCAGCAGATCCCAGTGATCCCGGTTCAAGGAACGCCCTTGAATGAGCTGCATGCGTCTGTAGAGATCGGAGCGACGAACTTTATCGTAGTTAACACCCGTCTGGGTGTGCCACAAAAGATAGAGCTCGCTGGGCTTCTCGTCCGGCAGCGACAGGCTGCTCGAGAACTTGGTCAGCTGGAAGTGGAACAGCATGCGAATGCCGTAGGTTATGCGCTTGATGTGATCGAAGTCCTTGATGTTCATCGCAGACAACGCGTTTGCGTCCAACAACAACAGCTTGCGACCACAGATCATGTTCACACGAAAAGTTAGCTGTGCTTGAAAGGATCCATCAGTTGGAATATATATAAATATACACTCACCATATACTGTGGAAAGCCAAAGCGGCAAATCCAGAGACGAATGTCCTTATCATTCCACTCGTAGACCGGCGACAGCGGCAGCTTATCGACCACGTTAATAGACAGTTCGACTAGGGAATCGGGTGATGCCCGGAACAAAATGGGCCATGCGTCGTGATTGTATTGGGGGTGACGTGCTAGCGAAGGCTTTATTGTGTATTTAAAGGGAGGAAAGGCACTGTTAAGATCGGACTTTCTCTTCCTCTCCTCCAAATACTTGGTATCGGACAAGCCATAGAGATAGGGCATATTCCTTTATTAAAACTGCCAGCAAAGACGCGTCGTATTGGCTCGTAGAGCTTGTGTGTTCCTACTAAAAATTAATTAATTGTGATATGCTTACTATTGTGTATTTGTTGCTTGGATGTTAAAAACAAGGAGTACTTAATTCAATAGTTGAATTAAACTTATGGTAAAGGCTCTTCAAATCCTTCAATTGCCATATAATATATACAATATTTTTATGTACTTTACATTTGCTATTTATTTAATCTACATATATTTCTCGGAATAAGGTTTTTCCCATATTTAAAGATAAGAAATCATTGTCTATCACACAAATGCAGTTGAGTACATCAAATAGACGCGACTAATCAGCCTCACATGAGCTGAAGATAAACGCCCTGTGAATGATTCATCTTTGTATTCATTTGACGAACTGAATCACCTGTTCACAACTGACGCGTGACTCTTAATCTATGGCAATCTTAAAAAAAAGAGTTGAAAAGTGAAGCGACAAGAGCTCAGGTATTAATTAAAACAAGTGAAGAAGATTTTTAATTAGTTTTATCTATAAAGCACAAAAAACAAATACCTGGAAACAAAACCAAGTGGTAATGCTTAAACACTTTGTAAAAAATGCTTTTATTACTTTTAGTATTTACTATTCAAAAGACAATTGAGAAATAGAATTTGTATGAAGATTAATCGGGCTTGTTTCCAAATTAAATATACATATTTCAGTTTAATGTGGATATATCAAGTAAAGCTATTAAAAAAGATGTCAAAAAAAACTGAAGGAAACATAAAAATGAATAGATAGATGGAAATAAATTTCTTATGGGCAGCGCTTAATGTATGTATATATATATATAAATATATAAAAATATATAGAATATATATATATCCTCGTTAAGCCACATTATAATCACTTAAGCATAAATTCCCATTTAAATAACCTCAATATGCGCTGCAATGAAAAAGTATTTAAATATAAATTCATATCAATATGAATGTTTATTTTGATTTGAGTTTTATATAAATAAATCAAATGTCATTTCGGAACTAGAAGTTAGAGTGCATTTAGACTTATAGGCAGACACGCTGTCAGCGCATAAATATATGAACTTTATATTTGATTAGTAAAAGCGAAAACATTTTGACATTTATGTAGTTGCTGTATGGCAGAGTCTCAGTCTGAGATCAGACTAACTGCCCAGCTGTGGACGGAGAACATTGCCCATTTTCAGGTTTGTATCTGTCTGTTTGTGTATTTGCTTGTTTGTGTTTGTGGACTAATGGAAGACTGCCAGCAGCTGGCAGGACATTAGCTCAGGGCGTGCAACTTCCTCTTAAAAGTGTTATGCGAGTCAGGTGCGTTGTGAATTTTGCTGCAACAGTCATTATAATAATGCCACAACGAAGTGTGCCTGGAAATAATAATCAGGTAGAACATCAACTCATCTCTCTCTCGCTCCCTTTCTCTCTCTGCTTCTGTGTGTGTCTCTGTCTGGTCTTGGGCGTGGGCGAGCACTTAAAATTTCATTTAAATATGGCTGTGGCACACACATAAAGGCGTCGTTAAATGTGCAATCGTGCGTTGTGGCAGTTGCAATAATCGGCTGAAATAATAACTTTAAGTGCAACATTTTGTAAAGTTTTCCTTTAGACCCAGTTGCAGTTGCTGCTGTTATTGTTGTTGTTGCTTTTGCTGAGTGTGAAAAGTACGTGCGAAAATGTTGCAGTTTGCATTTGAAAAGCAATTTTGAAAATTGCATTGAGAGAACTGACACGAAATTGGATTTTGATCTTAAGAACATGTCAATAGCATAACCTGAGCAAAGATTAAACAACTTATGCTTTTCAGCATTTAAGAAAATTATGTTATTTGACCTATAAACATTTGCATTAAGGTTTATTAAAACAACATTCCATGTTCATGTTCTTTTGATTTTGCTTTCCATATTCCACTTTTTGCATACAGTCTTAAACAATAGAAAGTTTACATATACAAACAAACAAAACTCACATTGCGTATACGCAATGTGCAAATTTATGATTGTTTTCAGCTACATTTTGAACAACTGTAAATGCTTGGGGCTAATTTGTGGTGATTTACGTTACGCTTTAATTGATTTTGTGCAAATTTGTAACAACTTGCGCCAAATGCAATTCAGATATCATTTACATTGCCATTTCCATACCATAACTTTATAATCGGCACTTTGTTGCTGCAGTTGTTGTTTTTGTTGTTGCTGCTATGGAAACGCATTAAGCGGTAATTGTTTGCACATTTTTTTTGTCTCGCGGCAATTGAAACTGTTGAGCATGTTTATGTTTGATTGAAAATGCGCTAATTTATAAATTTCATGACATGCAAACACAACTGCAAACACAAACACAAATATAAATGTAAATGTAAATGCACCAAAATCTGCATTGCACAGTCAACTGTGATTAGAAGCAGAGATTTACGGGGCTTTGGAATTCGTAAAAAAATAACAATTTAGCAGAGCAACGAATTTAAATAAATGTTTGAGTGAACAATAAATATTATATCTGGATTGAGCTTAATACATAAATATGAACAGATAATAAAGGGAAAATGTATAAGCTTAAACGTATTTTTGTCAAATACAGGGACAATGAGGTTTCTGTGATAAAAACAGATTTTGAATCATATTTTCTCTAATATAAATTCTTCCTTTTTGAACATTAACATATCAGCAATCATATCACTTTCATTCGAAAGGCCCAACAGATATTAAATTTATTTTACTTTCATTTCCATTTGCCTATGCAAATTGATTTCAAATTTGTCACAGCCTTGTACCATTTAAATTAATATTTAATTTTTCTGTCGCCAGCAAAAAACTTTACACTTAGCACACAAAAAAAAAAGAGCCCAGAACAAATATAACAAAAATGTGTTCAAGTCAATCAAAACTTTGTAATTTTAATTTACATTAAAATTAACACAACAAATTTACTTGGGCTCCACATGCTGTACGGAAATTTGCCAAGCCCTTGATTTATATAATATTTGTTTTGGCTTTTTTTATTATTTTATATTCTGTTTTTGTTGTGGTTGTTGTTGTTGATAAGCAAACTCGGCTTCGAGCAGCAGCCGTCACTTGCAGTCAAACTTTTTGGGGGCATAGAAAAAGTAAAATAACAAAATAAAATAAAAGCACATTTGCATAACTGAAAATATAGACACGCAGGCAGCCAGAGTGTTAACATTAAATGAAAAAGCACGAAATATAAATATTAATCATACGCCATGTGTAGCAGCAATTAGATTGAAGTCATGCTTCTTGCCAACACATGTGCACAAAAGTTATGCCCAAAAGTTTGGCTCACAATAGCCTCAAAAATATGCAAAGCCGTTTTTAAAAATTCCAAATGAATAACATATAAACCATAAGAAAGTAATTGAAACAAAAAGCATTATGAAAATGAAAAATAAATTTTAATTTGTCTCTAATGCAAAATAATTTACAATTATATAAGTTATAGACAAAACAAAAACCTGGCTTAACACTAATAGCTTATGACAACTGCTGGAAAGTGCGAACGTCAGTGGAAAACCTTTGTTTCTAACAGTTTATTCTGTTTTCAGGTTGTACGTCACATGAAAATGTGTTCACAATTAAGCGTTAATTGATGTCTTATTTAATTTGGAGACCCGCTCAGATGCTTCAATTAGCAAATTGGGGCTAAGCATGTGTCATCGGATCCCAAACATAATCGATCTTTGGTACCAAAGTGTCAGGTTGGATCCAAACATTGAACCAAACAATTAAACGCATAGCCACCTGGCACGACTAGCTACGAAATCACAGAGCATTTAGCATCTGGATTATCGGATTATGAGACCAACAACCGGAGAACGTGATGAGAAAATCAAACGAGGCAATTGCTGAGAGCGAGAAAACAGCTGATTAGAGAAAGACAAATCTGCAGCTGTATTTTATTTGTATCTGTATCTATATAGAATGCTTAAGGCTGCTATTTATATGTATAAAAGTGCATGTGTACCTAAAAGAGTATCTGTATTGTCATCTCTGCCTGTATCAGTATCTGTTTAAGTATCTCTTACATTACCTGTATCTGTATCTCTATCTTAATATATGTGTCTAGCTACGTTCGTATTCGTTGGGCACACAGCTTCCAATTGAGCTATGAGAGACGCTCTGATACTTAAGGCAAACAAATGATTCGAGATCTACGATCTACGCTCTGCGATTTACGAGGTGCGATCCGCGTTTAAAAGTGTTCATCAGTGACTTGTGCGCTGCTTTCAGCTTCACAATCTAAACGCGACTCGCTGCAAGCGGAACTCGTCGCCGTCATGTACCCGCAACTGGAAGTGGATCCTGAGCTGACAGAACGAGCGACCAAGGTGCGTCTGCTGACCACACACAGCGATGCTAAAACCGAGCCGGGTGCCAGCGAGGACAAGGCCACCTCGAGGAAGACGCCACCGCCCAGTAGATGGCGCCGTGCATTGTTGCGGCATGTGCCCGTGCTGCAATGGCTGCCCGCGTACAACATGGAATGGGGCATCGATGACTTCATTGCGGGCATCACGCTGGGCCTGACCATCATACCCGAGAGCATTGCCTGCGCCCTGCTCGCCGGTCTGCCCGCCCGTTACGGCCTGTGCTCGGCCTTTATTGGGCCGCTCATCTATTTGATATTCGGCTCCATCGACAAGGTCATCATTGGACCCACCAGCCTGGTAGCTCTGGTCAGCGTTCAGTTCACCGTGGGACGACCCATCGAGTTCGCCTTTTTGCTCACCTTCTTAAGCGGCATTGTTCAGATCATTATGGGCTCCCTGCGATTGGGTGAGTATTATTTATTTATTTATTTATTTATTTATTTATTTATTTATTTATTTATTTATTTATTTATTTATTTATTTATTTATTTATTTATTTATT
>SCDZ01000792.1:0-39734 GCA_004143845.1 Drosophila lacertosa | reverse complement strand
TATTTTTTTATTTATTTATTTATTTATTTATTTATTTATTTATTTATTTATTTATTTATTTATTTATTTATTTATTTATTTATTTATTAATTATTATTAAAAGATTACTCGCTAAAAGCCTAAAGAAAATATAAATATTTCTAATAAAAATAATATATTAATTGGTTGCTTAACTAGCTTTTTAAGGGATATTCCATCTATACATATTTATATATATTTATATGCCTTTAACAAACACATCTCTAAGTTAATCTCGCTTTACTGGTCGTATCCAGTAAATATTTAAGTTTTATTCTAATTGTCAATTGCCTTAAGTGCTGAACTGCTCTATTATTAGCATACCTCCCACACAATCGGAAAAGAGCGTGGACATTTCTCAGATTTCTGCACAATCCGTGCCTAACTAGCTACTAGATAAATACCCAGTACAATAAATGGCGTTGAATAGAAGATCTTCATTGACTGAGTTCACCCTGAACTTGACTTCTGATTAGCTCGTGTTATATCCGATTTAAGGCAGTTCCAGTTTTAAGTGGAATACAAACAAATTGAGCTGACAAGTGTCGAATTTCTATTTCTATTAACTTGAGCAATTAGCTCGTGTAGAGGGAAACGAATTGAGAGCTCTGTTTCAATTATAATTGTGCTGCTAATCAGTAATTATGATGATAATCGATATCCGTCTGAACGATTATAATGATTATAAATCGCAATTTGAGACTGTGTGTCAATTCAGACAGAACAGCTGAAACTTTTCTTTGGGCAAATAAACAAACCTGATCTAGTTCAATGTGTAATCGCAATTTGAATGTAATTAACACCCAATTAACACCTCTGAACAGCGATCCCCAATCTCATCGCTAATTACGCATTTAACAGCCCATCGATTCAATTAGCACATTAATTTCGTTTGCAGGCTTCATCTTTGAGTTCATCTCGATGCCGGTGATCAAAGCATTCTCCTCGGCCACCGCCGTCCTGGTCATCGAGTCCCAGATCAAGGTCCTGCTGGGCATCAAGTACTTAGTGCCGGGCCTGATCAGCTCGGTGAGCACTTTGACCTCTCGCATCAGCGAGGCCAACATGGGTGATCTGATCATGGGCACTTGTGCTATTGTCTTTCTGCTGTTACTCGAGGTATGCACAACCTATCAATCAATCAGTCAATCAATCAAATATATCTTCCTTTAGTTACTGGAACGCGTTGCGCACAATCAAAAACGCAACAAATTTTTACGCATCTGTTGTCGCTATTTGTCTACCTCAAGGAATACCCTTATTGTGCTCATCGCCGGCATCGTCTCCTACATTTGGCTCTTCTACAGAGAGGAACTACCCTATCACCTCAGCAAGAATGCTTTCTCCGGCCTGCCCGACTTTTCGGTGCCCAGTCTAACTGTGGAGACGCCCGCCCACACCTATTCCTTCTGGGAGGTCCTGAGTGAACTGAGTGTGGGCATTATTGTCATCCCTATTGTGGGCATACTCACAAATATATCCATTGGCAAGCTGAGTATGTACAAATTTTAATCAATTGATTTCAACTATTTCCGATTTACTCACATTAAATAATTCCCTTCCCCTCTTCTTACAGCTCCCAAAGGCCTTGTGGACACCAATCATGAGCTGCTCACCGTCGGACTGTGCAACATGTTTGGCTCCTGTGTCCAGGCCATGCCCTCCTCGGGCGCCTTCACCCGCTATGCCATCAGCACGGCCTGTGGCCTAAAGACGCCCATGGCCAACTTGTATCTGGGTAAGAGCCGCAAATCGCCTCGTTCTAAGCCACAAATGCAACATGTTTCTGGTTGCCTTGCAGGCATCATTGTGCTGCTGGCGCTGAGCTACCTGAGTCCCTACTTCAACTACATACCGGAAGCGACGCTGGCGGCCATTTTGATTTGCTCGATCTTCACGCTGCTGGACTTCCGCCTGCCGCTGCGTCTGTGGCGCGAGTCCCGACGCGACTTTTGCATCTGGCTGCTGTGCTTCTGCGTGTGCGTCCTCTTCGGCGTGGAGGTCGGTCTGTTCGTTAGTATCATTGTAACGGCGCTGCATCTGCTCTTCCTGTGGGCACGGCCGGAGATTCTGGTAAAGATACAGGAACTGGACGACATGCAGTTCATCTCGGTGGCGCCGGGCAACGGCATCTACTTCCCAGCCATCAATCATCTGCGCAGCCTTGTGCTCAAGGCCTGCACCCAGGCGGATTTCCAAATCGCCGTCGTCATCGATGGCCAGAAAATCACGGGCCTCGACTACACAGCCGCCCAGGGCATATCGAAGCTGTCCAGCGATCTGTGCCGCCAGGCGGATGCCTCCAGCTCGACCCTGCTCATACTCTACAGATTTCCGGAACACTTGCAGCATCTCATCGATTCAACAGATAATCTGGTCTTCTGCGATAGCGAGGCCAAGGTCAAGGAGTTTCTTACTCAGGAATCGCTGCGCAACGGGCGCATCAATCTCAAGGCTCACATTCGTGCCTCCATCGATCTGGGCTACAAGATTGACAT
This sequence comes from Drosophila lacertosa, assembly GCA_004143845.1. Classification (NCBI taxonomy): domain Eukaryota; kingdom Metazoa; phylum Arthropoda; class Insecta; order Diptera; family Drosophilidae; genus Drosophila; species Drosophila lacertosa. The sequence continues at coordinate 37,218 of SCDZ01000792.1, read as the reverse complement.
CGAATAGTTGCATGCAACCAAATGTAGCACTAAGTTCTTTAGTTATTATTTATTTAAATGTTTTAGTTTATTCTACGTCTGCCTCAGCTGAATTGAATTCTAAATATAACTCCAAAAAATATCTCCATAAATTGTTAAGTTATTGTCCCGGCAACCCGGAAACCGAACTAAGAGTGAAAAAGTGGAGCAAATTCGCTGATGGCAGCAATTTATAAAAGCCACACTGACCTCTGCCACTCATTTGCACCCAGCCACACACACACACACACACACACACACGCACAGCGGTCAGTGGGGCTTTGCCACTGGCGGCGCCGTCAATGATTGCCAAGCTAATGGATTTCTGTTTACTTTTTCACTTAGAACGCCGAACGGCGGGCGCAACAACAAGACCAAAAAAAAAAGAAATGGAAAAGAAAAGAAAACGGAAAAAAAAAATACAAAAACTAGTAGAAAAAAATTGTGAAAAATAGCGCAAAGAAATTAGAGAAAAAAGCGAAAGCACAACGCAAACTCAACGCCTCGGTCATGCCTGCCACGTGCCCCTCCCCCTGCCCCTGCCACGCCTTTAACTGCTGCGTTGAGTTTTTGAAAAGCAGAAAAACAACAAGTCTGAAAAGCTGAGAAAAACTGCTGGAAATTAAACTAAAATCCTAGCGTAAAGTGGATCAAACTAGCTTAAGAAAAAAAAAAAGAACAGGAGAGAAGACGGACATGCTAAACTAGTGTGGAAGAGAGCGAGGGAGAAAGAAACCTAAATGCTCCAGGCACATTTTAATTGATTTTGGATACTCTATTCGAAGATGGAAAGTTTTTTTAAGGCATTTTATCGATATACATATATATATTTGATATTTTTAGATCTCTCAATTAATATTGTTCAATTATGACAATTTTATATCCAACTCTTATAGACATATATATTTAAATAAGTAAATAAACAATTTATATGTATGTATATAAAAAAGTATTAAATTTAATTATAAAAATTTACCTAAATTTAATATAATTATTTTTATTTTCTTTTTAAAATTATTAAGATAAGTTTTGAAAGTAGGCAGTTAAAGAAAAAAATCTTGTTTGATCGTAAAAAAACAATATACATATGTACATATATATTTGTATGTATAAAACTGTTATAAATATAGTTGATATATCTCAAGCTTATTTTTTATAAATAAAGAAAGGTATTACATATTTATAAGTTTAATAATATACATACATATATTGAAAGATTTTCTGCATGACAAATCATAATTGCCTCGTTTTTATAGTGTGCTTGGGAAACACAAAGGGAAAAGCAAGACCAAAGGAAGTTAATTACGTAAGGTTAAGCGGTGCCACCTGCCCCACTGAAAACCCCACCACCCAACAAGTCGGGAATAGAACGGGATTTGAAGCGTTGCAAATGAAATGCGGCGCCTCCGACGAGCCTTGTTAGGGATTTCTTATTTTTTTTTCTCTTTCTGTTTCTGTTCGCCTTGCGATGTTGATTGCATTGGCAAACGAAGTGAGCAGATTTAATGAAATTTAAAACGCTGTCCAAAGTTGGCCACCACCTGCCTGCCAAACCCACCAAAGCACCAAACCCACCCAACCACAGTTAGGTGGCGCTGGCCATGCAAATTGTGCAGCACTCTTTTGAGCTCGTAATTATTTCAATGGACCTTGTTTGCTTAGCTGTTCAGTCGACTTGTCTTCAGCTTCAGCTTCAGCTCGACCCTCGCATTTTCTGCATAGCTGAGCTAATGAGCTTAATACGTAGCCTACATTTTCCATTTACATCGAAGTGTCTGATGATCGAAATGCATTGCAACTAATTGCCAATTGCAAAGTTAAGTTGGACATAGTTGAGTTATCAGCTACGCTTTGAAAATTGTAGAAGTTTTAAATAAAGACTCAAAGTTTGCCAAGAATATATATAATATATATATAATATAATATTTATCTCAAGCAAAAAAATGTTAGATTTAAGAGTTAAAATCTGCAGCTGTAGATTTCTTTTCAAGCTAGTTATAGTTATACATTATGAATGCTTTAAAGACATTACTGCCCATTTATACACTTTAATTCTTTGCCTTAAATTTTAAATATATAAGGCTAAATACCAACTATGTTGTAAGCTCTCTAATAAATTTTTATGCACACACACACACATATATATATATATATATTTTTACATATGCAGATATTCCCGTTGACAGCCAAAAAACATGTGTCCGAATGGTGAATGCGGCGACCACGAGAAAACCAAATATCATTCAAATTGCGGTACGTGCAATCAAAATCACGAAAATAATCCCGAATGCGGAAAACTGCATTGCATACTTTGTGGCTTTTGGCCACGTGTTGACAATGCAAAAACAAGCCAAACCGCATTTTGCCTGTTTATGCCAAATATGCAATAATTTTTCATATTTCATGATGCCAAACAAAAGTTATGAATGCATTTGAATACCCTGCATAAAGTTAAACAATTGAATAGTGTTTGACTGATGTTTGTGTGTATAGCATATATTTAATAATATAAAAATCATTCTTAATATGCCAAGTTGAATATGTTAGGTGAGTAGGGACTTAAGTCTGACATCCATGCATATTTTATAGATCATCATAGATGACTACTTTTGATATAGTAATTATATATTATAACAAAAATAACAAATAAAAATAGGAATTATATTATTATTTTATTATTATTATTTTAAATATCATAGTATTTTATATCAAACAAATCAATACTATATCACACTTAATAACTCCAATTAAATGGGTATCCGCTGGTCTATCACATTCGCTTGTTGCTGTTCAACTTGTTGGGTCTGTTTTCGTTCTTTTTTTTTTTTTGGGGCAACCTAATAATATTTATTTTCACATGCGGTTAGAAACGTAAAAACCATTTGGTTTCATTGCCCCACCACCCCCCCCCCCCCCCCCCCCCCCCCCCCCCCCCCCTTTGGGTTTACTTTGTGCGGCCTAACAAATTAAATTTTCATATGAATTACTGTGCTGGTCACGTACGTAAAGTGGGCAATGGAGACGGACAAGAAGCGGGTCCATGTCCATGTCCATGTCCATGTCCATGTCCATGTCGTGTCCATTGATACGTATTATGTGACTCTGGCTGGGTATACATTACGTGCCCCTGCCCCCGTTGGCTGCCTTGTGGCAACTTAATTGCGTCGCCTTTAAATGCGACAAAACGGCAAAAGACATAATTAATAGACGCATGTCCTCGGGTCGGGCCAAAAGTGGGTGGTATCGATTTTTTTTTTTTCGTTCGTTGGTTTGCTCTGGGGACAAACAGCTCAGGCAATTGGCCGCTGGTCATAAAGCGTTTCAATATGCGCCCAAAAAGCACTCGGAGGGAAGGCGTGGCAGGGAACGAGAATAGGCAATTGCGATGTCTATTTGCTTGTTTAAATTGTTTAAAATGTCAATTTGATTGCGCTTAATTAAATGCCAAAAATCCTTAAGGACAACAAGCGACAGAAGCAAAGGCATTGGCAAAGTTGGGGGCGGGTAAAAAGTTTCATAATAAGCGCAATGAAAATAATTAACAATTTGTTGAAAATAACAAGCTCTCAAGTACAAAGCAAATGATGTCAATGAGCCGCACAACAGACAGCACTGGAAAAACTATGTACAGGACGAAGGGGTGTGGAAAGGAGAGGGGGGGGGGAGAGGTGGAGGGCACACAGAACGTTGAACGTCAGCGAAGTTTGGCCTCAAGTTAAATGCGAGACAAGGATACCAAGGCAGCAGCCAGTCGAAGGATTCGCCTTTCTAGTAAGCAGACTGACATTAAGATGTCACGTTTCCAATGTCCTCGGTCTGTTTGGCTTGTTTGATTTTCGTGTGTTGGCTGGAAAGAAAGAGGGGGAGGGGGGGAGGGGGAGGAGTCTCTAACAATCTTCTAAACAGCTTAAAGGGTTGTGTCCTGTTTCCTAGTTAAGTTTGCTAAATAGCTTCGCACAGACAGTGGGCGGTGTTTGTGTGTGTGTGTGTGTTTGTGTGTGTGAGTATTTAATTTTCCTTTACTGTTGTGATTGAAGAAACGTTTAATTTAAATTAGAAATCAATTCGTTTGAGGCGACATAGAAATGAGTTCAAATTCACTTGTAGACAAAGTTTAATTTACTTGAATTTTATTTTTGTTTGTTTAACTTAGCTTAATTTAAGCTAAGAACTAAGTGAAAGGCTTAAATAATAATAATACAAATAAATTCGTGCTAATATTTTATTCCTAATTATTCTTAACATTGTTTTCGGAATTGAATATTTTTTAAAATTAAATGAATAAAAAATATTTACTAAACCATTTATAAAAACATCGCTTTGGCCTCAGATTAAACTTATTTTTTGTTTTCCAATTAGCTTTATATCAGTTGTTTGCAATGTTCAGACTGTTTGCAATGTTCTTTAAAATGCAAATTTGCAAACACATTTCTTAAGCTGTTTTACCTTTGAGCCCACTCGAGTATCTTTGGTCAACCAAGTTTGCTCAGGATTCTTGTTATTTTATATGTAAGTACTTGGAAAGCTTTTCTAAGATTGAAATTGCTAATCAAAATAGTTGTTAAGCAGACACTTCAACATTTTTCAGCAAATGCATTTTGGCAGCACTTCAGTAGAAAATGCCTGACTATGAAATGCCCTGTGCAAATACAAACAAAAAAATAATTAATATTACAATGCTTACAGTTTGTCAGTTCAGTCAAGAGAGAAAAAGCCACAACTTTACCCTAACAAGTGTTAAACGAATCGAGTACTTCAGCACTCCAGATTTAAGCCGCTAACCGAGACTAGATGGCAACATCTGAATATGAGATGCGTGAGTACTTGTGAATACTTGTGAGTACTTGCGAGTACTTTGTGCAATTACGAATGCAGCAGCTTGAAATGATTGCACTTGAGTTAACTTTTGCCGTCCGATGTGAATCTCATGAGTGCGGCAATAAATTGCCAGCCCGGCCGCAACTTAAAGTAACTGCCAATGTATCTTAAAGATACATTCGCCAAGCGCACACATGTGTGCGCACTTCGAAGCCAGTTTATGAGTTTTTATGGCTGCACGCTGAGGGCCCAACTGGCGCTGCGGTGTCGCTTTATGGTTGCATGCACCACCGTGTGTGACTTCTTCCAGCTACCACCAACTGACAAAAGTTACGCACAGAACGCGTGCCCAATAAACTGTTGCCCACAGTTTACATATATCCCTGAAAAGGATACTTTGTTTATCTCAGAAAATATGTTACACATAATGATGTATACCTAATTTGATTCAAGTTCATATTCACAATCTTATAAAAAGCCAATAATAATTAAAGAGGAGTCGATATATATTCATTTTTGAAAAGGTTTCTTATTTAATTCTTTTTTAAAATAGAAATAAATAAATAATTTATTTATTCACATAAATTCCGACACACTTTTGAAAGAAAGAGCATTCAAACTTCGATCTCCCTCAGACAGCACTTCAATATTATTATTTTTGTTCTACACATTCTCTTTGGCAGGCTTAAAGTTAAAGCAGTCGCCCACAAAAGTTAAACGCACATCAAAAGCCAACTAATTTGGCTGTAAAAATAACATTAAATCACATTCATTTCTTTCTTCTTTTTTCTTTGCTGGCCAATAATAAAAAATAAGAAGAAGAAGAAGAAGAAGGCAAATGTGCTAGCAAAATCGAATTGAACGCACGCATGTTGAGGGAGTGGAGAAATGAGTATGGTGAGTTGGGAGCTGGGGGTGGGGAGGGGAGGGGAGGTGCGGTAAGCTACCTTGGCTACCTTCGATTCCCGGCTGGCTGGAGCAACATCCACCCATACGGAGTTGGTCTTTAAGCTTATGTTGCACTTGACTGATTTTTATGCTTTGATGCTCAATGATTTTATTATTAAAAGCAACTGTCGTCGTCGTCCTTGTTGGGTGGGGTTGCTTATTTGTATACCCTGTACATATCGGAAATGGTTCGGTTAGAGGAATTATAGTTTCGTGAACAATTATGCCATAGTTTTCAATATATATTTTATTTACTTTATTTATTTATTTTATTTTATTTATTGCATACAAAATAAATGCAAATTCTTATTTTTTAGCTGAGATTTGATTATTCAAAAGAGCTGCAAATTCATAAATTGTTCACTTGTAATCAATAATATTTCATCTTCTCAAAATACTCAAATACTTAAAGCGAACATATAATAATGTTTAAGCTGCCACCTTTTTACAGGGTAACTCCTAGTCTATCACTTCCACCAAATGCACACTTAATGGTTTTCGTTTTGTGTGGGGTTGTCAGCGACACAAAAAAAACCCCTCGCGCTGCATAATCCAAAAGAAAAAGAGGAAAAAGGGATTCAACAACAACAACAACAACAACAATGGCAGCAGCAACAAAAAGGCTGCTGCATACTTTCTTTTGGGTTACTGCAAAATTGCTGCCGTTGTTGTTGTTGTTGTTGCGGCTGTGTGGCAATGCCACTTCACCTTTGCTTTGTGCCGTGGATGCCACACTTGGGAGTCGCTTAGCTGTCTAAATATGTCACTTGAATTTGACGACGGCCACTTGCGCAAAGCCAAACCACCCGCACGGCCAAAACCACCGCACCACCCCAGCCGAACATAAAAAAAAAATAGAAAAAAGAAGCAAAAAAAAAACAAAACTGTTGCCAGCTTTTTTGTCTACGCAACTTTGACCCCGTCTTCGTTTCCTCTCCCGCACACACACACATATGCAAGCAGATATAAGCTGCCCCACACACACCCACACACACACACACACACACTTACCTACACCCTGCTGCTGGCCGTGTCTTGTTTTCTTAAAATATTAGTTTCCTTTGGGTTTTTTTTTTTTTGACTGACTTTGTCTACGCGTTTCGTGAGGGGAGGAAAATTGTTTTACTGCTTTTTATTGTCATCTTTGTTATTTCCCTGCCCACAAGCTCACTGCATGCATGTGTGAGTGTGTGTGTGTGTGTGTGGCACCTTTCTTTCTTTCAGTCTATGTTTGTGTCTGTGTCTGTGCCTGGTGTTTACTTTGACTCAGTTACAGCTAGCAACGAGGACGGCCAAGAGCAAGTTGTCATGAATAATGAAAAAGCAACGTGAATACATTTCTTCTAGCCCCCTAGTGTGTGTGTGTGCGAGTGTGTGTGTGTGTGAAAATGGGAAATAGGTATGCTGCATGTGGCTGTAACTCAATAGAAGCTGCTCGTGAGGGTCGCACACACTAGAAAAACTTTCGAGTATTGTGAATTGTTGTGCTGTGTGTTTGCTCAGTATAAACAAATCAACAGATACTCTATATTTTATTTAGTTGTTTTAGCTGCTGCTTATTTATATTGGTGGACTGGCAGAATTCAAGTTAAGTTCAGCTTGTGTTGAATTCTTTTTTTGTATATAAATACACTTATAAATAGAATAATTGTGAATATTATATATAATATATAATATTACAACAGTAATGCAAAATAGCAAATAATTGGTTAAAATTCAAAAGTCATAATTATAAATAATAAAAATATATTTATGTTGAACTCATATCAAAATTAATAATAATTGTAAAAATTCGAGCAATAAATAAAATTACTATAATTGTGTTTGTACATTAACAAACTTTAGCTTAGCTAATTATTGTAATTTATGTTGAAATATTAATGTTCATGTGTTGTATAAATTATATTTTATTTCGACATTTACGTATTTATATAAAGTTGTATGTGAGGAAGGGATTTTAATTATGCGAATCGAAGATTAGCTGGATTGATACCTCAAAGCTTTATTCCAAACTTGAAGTGATTATTATAATAATATATCAAATATTTGCTTGAGAAGCAGCTGTAATTAATTTTCAATCAATCTATTAAAAACAAATCTCAATGTAACTGATTACAATAAAAAATAGCATATAAAATATCGCATTATAAAAGACTTTTAAGCGTTTTAGTTTAACTAAAAACTCACTCTACTATTTATCTCAGTGCAGCATTGCGTATTGTCACCCAACACCAATTGCTAATGCAGCAACAGTAACAGTCGCAGTAACAGTCGCAGTCACCGTAACTGTAACTGTGACTGTAACTGTGAGTAACAATAACAGAATGTGACTTCGTCTTTGACGCTTCTTATTTGTTTAGTCCAGTCATTGTCACAGTCGACCAGGGCAGATAAACAGGGATACTTTTATGCACATGTGTATGCTATCTCGCTCTCTCTCTCTCTCTCTCTCTCTCTCTCGCTCTCTGTATTATATAGATTTCAGTGCTTGCAGGCGTGCTCATAGTTCACCCTGTCTAAACTATGTGTGTGTGTGCGTGTGTGTCCGTGTGTTGTCCTTAGCCCTAAGCTAGTCCCAGCGAAGGACTCTGCCCCACGCACATATTGATGAAGCGCCCCTCGTTGGGGCAACTTCCTCTTGTCGTTGTTGTTGTTGTTGTTTGCATTTCAAATTCGTTGCGCACTCGATGAGAAAATCGAAATCAACAAAGCAAATAAACATTTTAATAAAGCGCAAAAGTGTCAATAGATTTCTGCTTAAACTAAGAAACTGGCATGCTAATTAAAAGGGGATTTCCCGCAACTTTAAATGAACTGCCAGCCACAAAATGACAGCGTCAGTGTCAAGTGCCGCTTTCAATTAAAAAAAGGGGTGGTGGGGATAGGGGGGGGTTAATGAAAAACTTGGCAAGTTCAATTTCTGGTTAATGTCAAGCGCGACCCAACGACAAAAATACACAGCACGCAACTTGGCCAGAAATCTTAAGTTTGCAAAGTGCAATTTTGGCTAAACCAAAATGAGTCCCCGTTGTGGACAAAGGAATTAACGAACAAAAACACAAACAAAAGCGTTGACCGACTATCGGATGCCTTATTTTGCTAGAACATTCATTTAAAATATATCTTAGTTGACAGTTGTCATTTTTGTTGTTAGGAGGTAGAAATAACAAATACATTAAACACATCTCATTTTACAGCTCTACACAAAAACACAAAACCCAACACCAAAAATAAAGTTGCGGCAGGTTTTTCTGATAGTTCCAAATAGACTTTACTCGATTAGCTTATTCCAGGGTATTTTTGGCAAGAGCACAGATCAGTTAACAATGTCCTACCTGTACGGCATAACGGACATCAAGTACAAACACAAGCACGTCAAAGAGAAGATCCGTCCAAAAACAATCAAATTCCGACGAACTTTATTCCTGGCCCGCAGTCCCCAATTCGAACACGACAATTGGCCCATTTCCTTCCAGGTAACTCCGCCCAGTCTCGTCGAGCTGTGCGTTGTGGCAGTCGACAAGCTGCCACTGCCCTCGATCTACGAGTGGAGCGATAAGGACATTCGCCTCTGGATTAGCCGCTTTGGCTTTCCACAGTATATGGTAAGGGTGGCCAGAATCGACGATCCAAAGAATATATTCCAATTAATAGATCCTTTCAATCACAGCAAACTTTTCGTGTGAACATGATCTGGGGTCGAAAGCTGTTGTTGCTGGACGCCGGCGCGTTGTCCGCAATGAACATCAAGGACTTCGATCACATCAAGCGCATAACCTACGGCATTCGCATGCTGTTCCACTTCGAGCTGACCAAGTTCTCCCGAAGATTGTCGCTGCCGGACGAGAAGCCCAGCGAGCTCTATCTTTTGTGGCACACCCAGACGGGCTTTAACAACGATAAAGTTCGTCGCTCCGATCTCTACAGACGCATGCAGCTCATTCAAGGGCGTTCCTCCAACAGGGATCACTGGGATCTTCTGGAGCTGTGGCTGCGTCGTGAGCGTAAACACAAATCGGAGCTGATTGCGATCGTGTCGCAGCATAAAATCGACGCCTGCTGCCAACGTGCAGTGGCTGACAAGTCGAGGGGCAAGGAGCGGGACTGCAGGACCTGCATGCCGCCCTGCGATTGCTGCGTCGAGAAGGGGCAGCCTCCTGTGCCGTCCAAGCACCTGAGCCGCCGTAGTTCCGATGCCCATCGAATCGCGCAAATCTCGTTGCTGGCCCCGGAGAAATACTGTACGGTTTGTATTCCGCCCTGCGAGTGCCATTGGCCGCCGCGTTTCTATCTGACGGGCGCAGCGCTCAGCTGCCTGAAGGGCCGCTTTCCCGCTAGGTTTTCACCGGACTATCTTATCGAGGACGCTCCGAGATTGCAGTCCAGTATATTGCTGTGTTGGACTCGCCTTTCGCTTTAGGTTAGCTGATTATCCCTTATAGAAGGGATATGATAGGTCTGCATGACAGCTTGTAGCTCAGTAGTTTAGTATAACTATTATTTAGGGAATTTTCCAAGTCTGCGGATACTTATTAAAAAAATATACAAAATATTATAATAAAATCTTAAATAAACATACTACCCGCTCGTGTGCTATACAGGGTATGCGCGGCAAAGATGCTTAACAAACGAAGACAATGAACCCAACGCGAGGACTTCCGCACAGCTTCCCGAGCGGTTGGTCCTTGGCTCTTGTTTGGCTGTTTAAACCGCAATACAGATAAAGGCCAAATTACTTTTTGGCCAAGGCGAACCCACGAGCCGCAAGCTAAAAACTAAACACAAGCGCCGGCCAACTTGCCACAAGCTCACAAACAGTTGCAGCCACAAAGGGGCGGTGGCAAAGGGGCAAATTTAACCGGCCAAAAAGCAACAAGGCTGCAAAAGATGTTTGCCAAAATACAGTTTAAATGCGTGCTGAAAATGGGTTTATAGTGATCCTCTTGAGAAAAGCTTGAGGGGGGGGGAGGGGGTTGTTTCTTTGTAAGCGGAGATCAAGCGCAGCCTGATTTATGAAGATGTTTGCTGACATTGGCTTAAAGCCATAAAGTTTAAGGCTAAGCCAGAGAATTTCCCCAAGGACACTGCACAAAAATGTAAGAGAAAGCAGTTGAAAGGATAATTTTTTGTAAGGGATTGAACAAAGTTAAGGTACAGTTATATTACACCCTAAAGAGTACTTTTTTAATCACATGACTTAAGATATAAAAAGACTTATTGAAGATACTCATTAAGGAGATTGGATTGGATAATCAACCAGTTTTTATTCACCCAAGAATTGCAGATTGTTATTCAAGCATAATCTCAATTGAACTTTGATACTTCCAATTTTTGTAGTATCCACATTGAGTTAGAGAAACAGATATTCGTGATTGCAATTTGGCAATGAGCATTCAACATTTGTGTAAACGGCATCATTGTCCTGAATACGTTACGTAAGTATCGCAATCGCTGGCACGCCTAACCGCAGGACTATCTTAAAACTCGCATTTGCCGACGAGTTGCAAGTTGCGAGTTGCAAGTTGCCAGCTTGTCGGTTTGTCGGTTTGCCGGTTAGGCTATTGCCACACCTATAAAATGCCGCAATGTTGCAGCACGAAAATCCGTATCCCAAAACCGATGTGGATGGGATGAGCCTCATCTGATTGCAAAAAGCGCACAGCACCGGCAACAACTAGAACAACAACAGTCACGGGAATGGCAGCCAGGACCGGGTTGCAGGACTTGGGACCAGGACATTGTTGGGGCATGCGACAAACTTTGACTGTGCCACAAAATTGCATGCCGGCAGGCGGTGGCAACTATTGTTGTTGTTGCTGCTGCAACGTTGCAACCACAAAAATAAGTGTTTACAGCATTGATTACAAGCGTGGGCGTGGGCGTGGGCGTGGGCGTGGCAGTTGCCCTCGCCATCGCCGTTGATTAGAGTTCAGCCCACAAGGATTTTTGCATTTCTTAGACGCAATAGCCAACAGAATTCAACAGCAACAGCAGCCGCAGACAGTGTGACCAGAGTCAGGGCAGCGTGTCAGTAGTGTCAAGGGAAATGCCCAAGGGGGGGACGGGGGGGGGGAGGGGGGCGTGGCAGTTGCCTTGGCGGCTTAGGTGTCGACTCGACGGCGGCCGCACACAATTGACTAACTGTGAAACCCTTTTTGTGGCACTTCCGTTGCGTTTGTTTGCCCGAGTTGACAATGCAACAACGACAGCAGCTTTTCCCCCTTCCCCCTTCCTCCCCCTCCGCCCCTTCTTCCCCATCCAACAGTTGTGACTAAAGTTTACACCCAAAGCATTTGAACTGCATTTCATTACGGCAAAGCAAATGCAAATGTTGTTGGCGCCATATTGAAAACTCTGTGGCTGCCACACACACACACACACAAACACACACACACACACACACACACACACAGTCGCCTAACCGCAGCCAGAGGGTGGAAAGAGCGTGCTTCAAACGAAGCGTATAAGTGGCCCTTATCGTGGCTGGCTGGGTGGTGCAGGGGGTGGTGCGGAGGGTGGTGCGGAGGGTGGTGCATTAGATAGCTGTGACTCTCAGGGTTACCAAAGCGGCGGGCAGCGGGCACAGTATTGCCGAGCACTTGCACGAGTATATTGTATCGGCAAATATTCTCATGACAATAGGAATTTTTATTGAATTTATGCAAAAAATTGCAAATTTCATTTGCCACACAGTTGTTCAAGTTGTTGTTGTTGTTGTTGTTGTTTTTCTTAAATTATTTGCAGGTTTATATGCATATTTTGAAGTGCGTATATTGACAGATTCTATATATCTATTGCAATTTAATATCAAATAAATTCATTTCAAAGGTACTCGTGACTAGGCAATGAAAAATATTATTGTCAAATGTTGTTTAGATATAATAAGAAAAAAAATATAAAGTTGAATTAAAAATTGTATTTTATTAATATTTCGTTGTTTTGTAGTTTTTTTATGTAATTTTTTGTGTTTTGTGGTTCAGACTTGCTTAATCAGAAATCGGTGCGTAATTTATCGATAAAGTAATCGATATAGTTTTGCTCCGATCTGTTGAGGCGACGGGCGTATTCCACGCACTCCTCGAAGCCAGCCTCGTCGCTCATCCGCTTCAGAGCGCCGGCCTTATAGAGCCACGCCCTCAGGCAGCGTCCATCGATGTTATGGATAACGTATTCCAAGTCGATAAGACCGCGTTTAAACTCACGTTTCCTAAGGGAAGTTAAACGGGTTGAATGAATAATGAGTACTTGTTAAATGAATGAACAAGTACTTAATGTAGCACAGGCCGCGATTAACAAACAGAACTGACGAATCGCTGATATATTCCAGACCCTTGGTATATAGCTCTATGGCTTTATCGTAGACCGCCTTGCGATACTCCACATTGCCGAGCCTGTGTGAGAGGTGCTGTTCAATCTATAGGGTTCGGATTGGGAAGTGCAGGTGACTACCTGCGATAATTGTTGGCCACACGGAAGCGCTCCTCGCGAGCTGTGCTCCGCATCTCGGGACTGGCATCGATCTGTCGCATGAAGCTCATCTCGTTCAGATTGGCAGGACTTGTCTTTCTCGGCTGGCGATTGTATTTCTTGGCTACTTGCAGGCAACGGGCCTGCACCAGGAAATTGTTATCTGTGACACCTGCACTGTAATTGGTGTCTACCTTGGCCTCCTTCTCCTTGTTGCCCCTGCGTTAATTAGCACCGTTATCCGTTATCTTTTATTCACATACAGCAGCATTTAAAACTCACTCCATTTTGTTTGCCATTTGTATTTCACCCAGGAGCGTCAGCAACTCATCTACCTTGGATGGTGCTCGTAGAAAGTTCTCCTCCAGCTCGCGGTGTATCATGATTGTGTTTTTAAGTATTTGTGTTTTTTTACTTATTGTTTCTGCTGTTGTTGTTGTGTTTGTGTTTAGTTTGATTCTGTCTTTAGTGCTAAGTTTTTGATCATACTCGTGCAAGGCTAACTTTGTTTTTTAGGGATGTGATAATTTAGAATCTATGCAGACATATAAAAAATATGTGCTTTATCTCTGTATATATTTTGTTCCTGGGTTTTGCAATTCCCAATCGAATCTTGCCATTTTGTAGACAATAAAAAGTAAAACATCTCAGACAAATTTAAAAGCCCGCTTAAAAAATCTCTTTAATAAAGTTTATCTAAAAATTCTTTGATTTAAAGAATAAATTTATTAAATATGTTTTTGGGCTTTTCTGCTGTTAAGCAAACTTTAAACAATTTAAATATTCAGAAATCAGAATTCATCTTCTGTAGAAAATTGTCAATATATTCTTTCTTATCACTGTTGTATCGGCGTGCATTTTGTATGCACTCCTCGAAGCCAACTTCGTTGTTCATCCGCTTCAGGGCGCCGGCTCTGTAGAGCCAGGCCCGTAGACATCGTCCATCCAGATAGCAGATGACATGCTCCAGGTCTAACAGAGCCCGTTTATAATCGTATTTTCTGCAAATAGTTGGACGACTTTTGAGTTAAGTTTACTTTGACACAGGAAACTCACTTTATGTAGCACAGGGAACGATTCACAAAAAGTACGGGGGAATCGCAAATGTAAGCCAAGCTCTTGGTGTAGAATTCGATGGCTTGATCGTAGGCCTGCTTTCGAAACTCGGCATTGCCAAGTCTGTGGGTGAGTTAGTTACCTGTTAGCTTGGGGTAGTTGTGAATTTGTTTGTTTAGCTACCTGCGGTAATTATCTGCCACGTAAACTCGCTCCATTCGAACTTGGTCGCGTTCCTCGGGACTGACATCGATTTGTCGCATAAAAGTCATTTGATTGAGATTCGGGTCAAATGCATTCTTTCTGGAGCTGTGCTTGCTTCTCTTGACAGACTCAAAGTTACCGCGTTCAATGACCATAAAATTGGTGTCTGTTACATCAGCGCTGATATCGGGGATTACCCTATTTTTGCTGCAATGTGCACAAGGATCAGGCAGGATCTCAGATCGATTACGGACTGAACGACTTACTCCATTTTATTTTTCTGTTCAATTTCGAAAATAAACTGATAGAGATCGTCTACTTTCGAGGGTTTACGCAAGAATTGCTCCTCGAGTTCGCTGTGCATTGTGAATTATTAAGTTGTAAAATTGTGAATGTTCAAGTTGTTCGTTTGATTCAATTTGTTGTACTGAATTTTAATGGCAGCTCTGAACTTCCACAGCATCAATTGCCGCACAGCCAACTTGGCTAATCTACCGTACAGTAATAATCATTTGCTGCAGCTGCGTTAATGCGCCTGCAGCTGCACCCGGCACTGCAAATTTAGCTCCGGGTCCGGATATTTTTCCGGCTGGCAGCTGGCTCGTTAGCCACCATGTGGTTTTTAGGATTTAGTCAATTAAAAATTTTGTGGCATTTGAAATTGTCTTGCAAAAAAAAGACTGAGCGACCGAGCGACCGAGCGAAAGCAAAGGGGTTGAGAGCTGAACTGAGGGTAGTTAAAAAAAAAGCACATGTTTTTCGGTGCCCTCGGCGGGTCTTACACATCTTTATTTGCACCCGAAATTATTTAATTGAGTTTGTTTGAAAATTTCTTTTAAATTAAGAAAGTTTTTGCACGTGACTCTTTTGTGGCTTGTCGCAACTTTTATTTTATTTGATTTCTTTTTCGGGGCTGCTGCTGTTTTACACGGCACAGCACGTGCTGCAGCTGCTAAAGTTTGATTTCTTCCTCTTTCTTTTTTTTTTTTTTTTTGGTTACTGTTGTTGCCAACATTGCAAGGCAATCAAAGGGAAAATAATCATAAAAATCACGCATACGCCAACGTATGACAATGTGAACTAATAAGCGAAATTCATGTGTGTAAATTAAAGATGTGCTCATAATAATTACATACTATATAATGGAGGAGGATGTAATGAAATATGTGTTTTATAATCAATACTAGAAATATAATTTGGTTATACTTTAATACTATAGAGTAATAATATAAATATACCTTGTACTTACCGTTTAATATAATCTTTATAACTAAGCAAGTGATACTAGCTTTATTATATAGTAAGCTAATAAAATCACTCATACGCCAGCGTGTACAACGACAACTGAAATAAACAGATTTTTGTAAAAGATTATGTTAAAATATGTACAGAATATTTTAAAATTTCTCTAAATGGTGCCTTAAACAACCTTGTATATGAATTAAAATATGTTTTTATATTAAACAAATTTATAAAAATAAATATGTTTTTAAGCTGATATTTTTAGTGGTTTGCTTGATATTTTAAAAATAGAAAAGTCCGATAAAAATGAATTCAGGTTTGAAACTAGTCCCAATCTTCATTCAAATTTTTCTTCAATTTAAGCAGATTTGATTAAATATATTATGTGATATATTTGTGGGTCCAATTTTAACAATGTATTTGACATTTTTAATATGTATTCTTTTAATACAATTTCACTAAGATCTTCATTCTGATTTTATTTAAAATAGTTAAAGGCCATCAACTTTACTTTAAAAAGATACAGATATTTTAGCTTTTTAGACAACACCTTTACCTTGCTCTGACATTCATAAACGGATTTTATACTCTCCTCAATCACATGCCTGATTGAATAGGTCACTTGGACAGCAAATCTATCATAAACTGTAGCCTTTATTAACTGTATAATATTGAATTTATTTAGTTTAGTTTTTGTGAGGAGCATATTATTTTTAATTTTTCAGAAAATTTAGCTCACGTCTCGCAGGAACTCGCTCATTAATATTTGTTAGCAGTCGCTGCAAGTGGATCTAACGCAGCTGGGCTGGTCATTGGCACAGAAACCCACTGTGTGGCATGCAACATGTCGACAAAGCTGCGGGTGGGCGGACTTACTGTAGTGGGCGGGGCTGGGGCGGGGCGAGGTGGCGAATTGTGCGAACATTGCAAAAGCATGAAATACTTACAGGCGCTGATGCCGTCACGCCGACATTGATGACTGCGTTGACAAGTTGCCCCAGCGCCGGCAACGGCAACGGCAACTGGACGACGACGTGCGGCAGTCTCCAGAGAAATGTGTCAAGCGTGGCAACTTGAGCTGCATAAGCAAGCAGTTTACGCGTGCCTGCCACACGCCTGGGTGGGGCCGATGGGGCCGATGGGGCAGGCTGTGGTCGGGGCTGCACGGCAGCTGTTGGCCAACTATTTCTGGCTTAATGTAACGCTGTCCGTTGTTGCGAACTTTAAAGTCGAATTCACACAGCTCCAAGTATTTCAGTTACTTTCCTCTTTATATGCCCCTTGAACAGGGCTTTGAAGAGGGGTTTAAAATGTTTGGGTAGGTAAGTAAGTAGGTAAGAAGAACTAAAATTACAATAATGTCTTCAACACACATCAAATTGCCTATTAAAAATTCTTTAAAAATATACAGGATATTTTGTAGTCGACTTTACTTTTTCATAAGTTGTCTTTTCTTTTGTACAGCCGACAAACTATGGCAAAGTTCAAGTTAAAGTTAAAGCGCTGACCGCCGCGGGCTGCTCGATGACTTTTTTAAGTTTGCTTTTCACCTTTTTTGGGCTCAAATAAAAAATAACCAGCAAATGTTGAAGCCAAGAAAACGAATATGGAATGCTCTAAAAAATTGTAAAATATGTTTGTTGGTTTAGTTAAGTGAAGTTATAGATTTATGGTCATTTAGGGTAAATAAGAATTGTTTAAAAAAAAAAACAACTTATCTCTATTTATATATGCAAGCGAAGAGATCACTTCTTAAGACATCTGAATAATCTATTTTGTGTATGTCAATGATTGTCAAACTGTACGCGAATGTTGGAGTACCCTTTAAGGCAGGGGCTAAGCGAAAAATTTGCTGGCTGGCAAAGGGCGCGGCTGCTAAAGTGAAAGACAAGCAAAAGATTATACCTGGCCCAGCCGCTGGGCATGCTTTGTAATGGAGCAGGCGCCAAGCTGAAGATGGAGTTGGCGCTGGAGAAGCTGGCCGAGAGGGAGGAGGGGGGGGGGGGGGGGGGGGGGGCTGAGTTACATGCAGAAATAAATTGCATAAGCGTTGGCGCTGGCAACAAAATAAAAAGTAAACATGTTTAAAATGTTGTTATTCACACACACACACACACACACAAACAAAGTCACGCCTGCCTTGGCTGAGATTTGGCCTGTGCCAGAGTTGCCACCTTTTCGCTCTTGCCCGCTCCTTTATATATGTGTGTGTGTGTTCAACATTGTTTGTGTGCGCCTTTGTGTCTTTGGCCGCCATTCTTTTTGCGCATTCTCCTTTTATGCTGTCACCTTTTGCTTTAGCGTTTTTTATTTACCTTGTTAACCTTTTCATGTTGACAAACTGTGCAAGCTCTTGCCTGTGTATGTATGTGTGTGTGTGTGTGTGTCTGTCTGTGTATGTTTGTCGAGAGCACAAAATGGCGATATGAAAAGTGGAAATCTGTAGAAATTTGTTTCAGGCCAAAGGCATTTGTTCTGCTGCCTTACTGTAGCTCTGCTGCCAGGCTTCTCTTGAAGCCATCGATTTCTCTAGGGCAGCAACCAAAATTGAAGTGTGCTAGACGGCTATGCACGACCTGCTGATACCTTGTTTAACTCTAAAATATCCAATCAAACATTTGCATTTACAAAAATACCCTGTTTATATTACAAATACTTTTCAAAAATGATTTTCTTTACACAAGTAAATAAATCAACTAATAAATATTTAAAACTAATTGTTTACAAATCTATTTTAATAGTATTAAACTAGAAAGCAATTATGCTAAATGCCTACGAAAGCTTTCAAGTTCAATTCTTTATTCACTCTTTTATTCATTTTGTAAACAAAATATACAAAAACAAAATTTTCTTTTCTTCAATCAAAAGCCAAAAGCCGAAAAGAATTAATTTAAAGCCAAAACTTTTCTAAGCAGCTTAAATCAAATCAAAAAATTTCTTATCCAAAGTGGATTCGTTAAGAGACAAGCAAAAAAGAATCTAAATAAATATTAAAATTTAATATGCACTTGCTGAAAGTGTTCTGAGAAAACCAGAAAAAAAAATGAAAACAATAAAAGCACAAGCAAAGGCGTTGGCAAATTTATTTAAAACTCTTAATAAATTTACGAAGAATAAATAAGGCAAATTGGGTTGGCAGCTCAGCACACGCATATTGCGTATACGTCATGTGTTGTGGCCAGAAAGGAAAGGCAAAAAGAAATTAAGTTTAAAACGCTAAATTAAAAATAAAGAATATTTCAGATCAAAAGGATTTGTGTGCCACGCCAAGCTTATTGCATTTGTAAAAGAAATATATGTACACATATATAAATATAAGCTTTAGGAGCTCGTTTTTGGGCCCAATTTTTAATATGGCTGACAGAGAATTTGCATTTGATATTTGCATTCTAAGCGCAGAGCGAGCATATTCTGTGATCAAACAGTACAATGGTGCAGGATGCGAAAGGACTAGCATGTTAATATGCAGGGCACATTAGATGGATAACTGCAGACCGGAACCAAGCATCAAGCACCAAAAACCAATAATGCGCATATTAGACTTGATGATGAAACCGATGACAATGACGCAAATATGCAACCCGTGCCCAGAACAGATCTAGGCTCTTTGACTGTGTTCATTTTACACACACACACACACACACACGGCAGCAGTTGCAAAAATTCGTGTTATTCTGAACATTGTTTCTTTCGAATTGACCACACTGCAAATCCACCACACACACACACAAAATTGTAGTTGGGACTGAGCTGCATGTTGATGCCACAACTGACTGCTGGCTGCATGCCCCGCCCGCCCAGTTATGAGGCGGCGTGCACTTCGTCTAAGCCAAAACGTGCACAGTCTCTGGCAATCAACTTTAATAACATCACAGAATGTCAATAAATCCACAAAATGGTCGCCCCCCCCTCTCCAGTTATCCTTTTTTTATGCTGGTTCTGCTTGTTGTGGCTGTGTCGGGCATCCTTTCGATGTTGATGATGATGATGATGCCCCTGCACCAAGGCTTTTGGCAGATGTTCGGCAGGAGTATCATTAACAAAAGGAACTGCGTGCCGGACCCTGCCGGCCATTTTGCCTTTGCAAAGGATGCAAGCAACTTGAGCCCCTTAGTTGCAGTCCGAGGCCATGATCCTAACTCCCAGTTTTCAGCTGCCAGCTGCCAGCTCCTGCAATTGATGAGAATAAAACTTTAAAAAAGTTCACACGCCCGAATTATAGTTGTAAAAAGTTTGTGCGTTCTGCGCAATGTTTTAATACCTCAAACAATTTCAACTGCCAAAGACGCCCGATTCCATCTTTTCAAATGGATTAAGTTTTTATATGCTTTGTTTAATACACAAATGCATCGAGCATTTGTACAAAGGGATTAAGGATTTCGGTCAGCTTTGAGAGCTAAAGGAAGGAGTGCCAGAAATTGGCGGACCAAGTACACAACTTTATCTCTTTATCTATGCACTACACAAAGTAAGAATCCTCATTTGTTGATTAAAATTAGTTATATAGAATCTATAATTTAAGAAAAAAAAAATATTTAAATGAAGATTTTCCACTGGCTTGTTTTTGTGCCAAGTGTGCAAATAAATTTAAACATTGTATGTTCATTAAAAAAGGAACTTCAACTATGTTGATAAGCTAATAAATTAGAAAAAGCACTGATAAATATTTAAAATTCATTACTAAACAATTTTAGTTATGTTAACTCAAAATTAAATATTAAATAAGCGGCATTTTTTATAATAAAAAATGCTTTGATTTAAATATTTGCATTGAAACCAATATAAATTGTATTTGGTAAAAAGTCTGATCAATTAAATTTACTAAATTAATGCATTCATAAAACAACAAATTCAGCTTTAATGATAAATTAAATAATTTTGAATTTTGTTAAAGTTGCCAAATGCAGCAGCCAAACGAACAGTATACATATATGTATGTATATGTGTGTATGTATGTGTGCCTGTATATTTGCGTGCATGTGCTGACCATAAATACCGTAAATCTGTTCAACATTTATGCACACAATTGACACCCAACGCGACCCTTGGCGCATTTATCATCCAATGCCCGCGAATAGCAATCAATTGCAACCCTGGACGCAGATATTACCCAATTTATTTATTTATTTGTTCGATTAACATTTAATGGCAATTTATGGAAGAGGTGAGTGAGAGTTTGAAGATATTAAAAATGTATATATATTAAAAAAGTATTTGTTTCTTGGCAGCATTTAAACAACATTTGACATTTGCATCCTTAATTCATCTTGGCTTTTGTCTTTTTGTCAACCTACGCAGTTGTCCTGGCACCTCCTTTTTCCCCAGCCAGGGGGCGAAATGCTCGAGATGCCTGCCAAATATTTGCGCAATGCACGAATGCAACAAAAGACAGTTGGAATGTTCAGAGATTTCACAGCAGCGACTCCCCCGCCCCGCCCCCAAGGTGTGTGCAATTTATCATGCGAGTATGTATGTGTGTGTGTGTGTGTGTGTGTGTGTGCGTGTGTGAGCATTCATTTTCAATGCTGAATGTCCTTTTGGTCGCCAGCAACTGCGGGTAAGCTGGGTGTAAAGGATTTTTGCTGTTTGTTGATTAAAGCGCAAATATATATAAATATATCATATATATATAAAGGGTAAGGGCTTGCCGCATTATTCAAATTGTATAGAAATTGATAATACGCCCCGTATGCCCAGCCAAATCTCAGCAAATGCGGCTGCACTTTTATTTTATTTTTTTGCTCTCATTTATAATATTTAACCTGTGTGTGTTTGGTTTGTATGTTGGACCAGCGATAATAAATTTATTGCACTGGCACTAAATATTTTATTAATGCTAAATATGCAACAATGCTCCATGGGGCAGGGCATAAAACAATCGCTTGTAACGACTGAATGCGCAATGCTGTGAATTGATGCGACGCTTGCTGCAACTGAACGGGGGCAAAGGGGGTGGGGCGGCGTGTGGCTGTGGCAACCTGCGCCTTGCTGACAATGCGTATAAATTATGGGGGGGGGGGGGGAGGGGGGGGGGGGGGGGGGGGGGGGGGGGGGGGGGGGGGGGGGGGGGGGGGGGGGGGAGTGATGGCTTCAGGGCTTTATGTTTGCCATTAATGATACTTTGATCATTTAAAAAAAACCATAATATACGAGTAACTGAACGTGCTGCAAAATTTCAGTTGATGCTTCCAGTCTAACAATATATAATATCAATGTAATTATTATAGCCTATTCATATTTATTTAAGTCTATTTAAAGCAAGAGGTAAACATTTTTAAAATTATCAATAAAGTAATTCATTAATAAAATCTTTTTCAGCCCCTTATTTCTGGTTGTCACATTTCATAACTAAAAAAAGATTTTTCACATTTTTGAATGCACTTTTGAATAAACTTTATTTATTTGCCTTCACTTTATAAACAACAGAAAAACTTAACAGTCAAATGTTAAGCTCGCTTTAACATGCTGTTAATGTAAACATAAATTAAAGCAATAATACAAAGATAAACGCACAAATAATCAAGAATCTGTGCGTAATTCAAATTTTCATAAATTTTCAACATTAAATGCTATCAAGTGAAATTTAAGCAACCCTTTTTCAAAATGAATCTACGAAAATGCACTGAAAATGCATTTAACACAAAAATTGCATACGAAAAGCAATTGTTGTTTCTGTTGTTGTTGTTGTTGTTCAAGTGCGTGCACAAAAACGATTAAAATTTTAAATTTACACGCAATTGTGCAGTCAAATAGGAGTGGAAAAAGAAGAAGAGTGAGGAGTTGGAGTTGGGGCTGGAGCTGGGGCTGGAACTGGAGCTGGTTGGAGCCGTTGACCAAGCGGAAGCCTCGTTTATGATTTGGAACTAATTGCAGCGCGCTGCACGACAGCAGTAAATACAGCTGAAAAATACTGCAGGGCGTGGCAGCAACTAGCGGGCGGGGGAGGGGGGGGGGGCGGGCAGAATCTGGGTGCAGGGGTTACGGAAGCAGTTCGGGTAATTACAATTGCATTGCGGTTAACGGTCGAGTCGCACGCTAAATCACTCAACGGATGCGGGCCAAAAGGGGGAATAACGGTTCTGGTGGTTGCTCGATTCAGCTTTTGAATAATGCAACTGCAGCTGCAACATGGTCGGTTGTGGGTGGTTTACCGTTGCCTCAGCCTTAGCTGCAGCCTCAGCCTCAGCCTCTGCCAAGAAGCCAAGGCGCAATTCGTGGCACCGGCTCGAAGGCTGTTTGGCCAAATGCATAAATCAAAATACACAAATAACCTGGCGGCAACAACGTGAAGGAGGAGACACACACAGACACATACAAACGCAAATCTAAATGCGCCCAGCTGCGTAGGAAATCAACATTAGAGTAAGGGGCAGCTAACGGGTCCGGCCGTGCCCGGCTTATGGCATTGGCATTATATGGAAATCGTGTTGACTTACACAAATGAGCAAATGCCGAAAATTCTGCCCAGCGCCTCGACATATGCAATTGCGTATAAATATTTACGCGGCGTGGGCGCAAATTAATGGCCCATGCCAGGGGCGTAATTAAAGGGTGAATTGTGAGGTAAGACCGATTAAAAAAAATCAAAGATAAAATATACATATATGCAACAAATATTGAATAAAAATATTAAATAGTCTTTATATACAATTTAAGTCATTTAATAGCAAGCTTAAGATCCCCCCTCAAAACTACGCCCATGTCTGCATCTGTATCAAATACCCAAACAAGCAGCAGAAACTAAATCTGTATTCAATTCTAGAGGCAGCTTTGTTGATCCGAGTCTTAAGTTAAGTTTGATCAACGATGTTCAAATATTGTTGTTGGCTCGAATTTCGGAGAAAATTTATTTCTTATTTAATGCACAAATCATGTGCAAATACATAACTAACATATGAGTGAATAAATGTGTAAATAGCCAAACAAAAACTACTTAATAGATTAGATGAAATTTGTTAAATTGGCATTAAACGCATTTAACGCTTATGTATTGTATTTGTATCACTTGCTATCATTATTATTTAATCATTATAGATTAAAAAAAATGTAATTTACTAACTGGCAATTGCACAATTGCTTTAAAGCAGCAACAATAGGCGATTTAATTTCAATATATATATGCGAATAGGCATATGAATAATCAGGAGAAACCTGAATAAAAAATTATAATTTAATAATAAATAAACAGCAATATAATCTACGTAGGAAAAAAAAACTTGGCAGTAAATAATTAAATACATACAATGGAATTTCTATTAATTTATGCACAACAAGCAAAACATAGCATAATAAGCTAATCGGGAGTATTTGGTAAAGGGATACCTTAACTTTAAAATATATTATAGTCCTTAAAATCTTTTATACAAGTAAATTTAATTTTGTTAACCAATGGTAGATAACAATCTGTATATATCGTCTATTCCATATAGCTAACTCTTTGGCCTGTTTTTACAGGGTATAAAGTACACGTACTGGCATTATTAATAACCCTCCTTGTGGCAGACTTTCGGCTCATTTAATGTTCAAAAACGCATAAAACAAGCAGCAAATTAAATAATTAAATCAGATTAAATTTGCTTACCTGCTCGCACAACCAGACTTCAAGTCTGGAGTGTGAGCGAGACGGGGCAATCGAGCCAAATCGAATTAACAAATTGCGCACTCAATCAAAGCGAACCATTTGAGGATGCAACGCAAAATTCAATCAAATACTGAAATTGCAAAACTTATTGCAACATTTTTGCACGTGGCTGTTGCAGCAACCGCTTCATTAAATGCATTTGAACAACAGGAACAAAAAAACACATTAATGCTACCCCTAAAAAAAAAGAGATCACTTTGTGTTGGGGGTGTTCCTCAAATCGAAATCGCTTGGAAACTGAGTTAATTAAATAAAAATGCTCACTTTATTAATATAAATGTTAATAACCAAATTAATTAAATAGCAATAAAATAAATATATGATTTTTATGAATAAGGTTAAAATTAGAGTTTTAACTTTGGCCTTGACTTAGACAATTTTTTTCAATTTTTTTTTTACAATAATTAATGTTTTACAACAAACGATAGTTTGTCCTCCAATATAAATTTCTTACTTATTAAAAATATGATTAATTAATACATAATTGAAGAAACCTAAAGTTTATTCATATATTTTAGTCAACTTTTATTTATCGATATAACTGCAATCAATAGTTTTATATAGACTTTCCTTTGTTCCTCCAAAAATTTTCGGTCCAATTCCTGCCAAAGGCATTAAGCTCTATTTAAACCATTGTGAAAATGCCTAGCATTTAAGTTTAGTTGAATTTTCTGCGGGTCTTCCAGAATGAGTGAGAGAGAGAGAGAGAGATAGAGAGAGAGTGAGAGAGAGAGAAGGCCAGAATTTTATGCATCAGCAGACAATACAAAAGATTTGCTGAGCTTTGTTGCTGTCGCTGTTGTTTTAAGAGATTTTCTCTTTATATGCATTTAACTCTTATTTTTTTTAGCTACTATTTTTTTTTGTCATTTTATATTTTGCCAGACGGCAAATCCAAACACAGACACAGTTAGCCACAGACGGCCGGTCGCATAGACAAATAAACAAATCTCGTCAAGTGCCCAAGCACACACAAACACACACACACCAATAGAGGTACAGATACAGTTGCAGATACAGATACAATATTTGGCGGATAGTCAGGGAAAATGTGTTTGCGTTTGTCACTTGTGGAGCTCTGCGGTTCTAACTGTGTGTGAGTGTGGTATGTGTATGTGTGTGTGTGTGTGTGTAACTGTAGCTTAGCATGCGTCAACATTTTGGCAACACTCTCGCACTCAACCAGTTGTTGCCACTCGATCCACGCAATTAATTTCTGTATCAGAGCATCAGTTCATGCTGAAGGACGAGGTTGGGGGAGGCAAGGGGCACTTCCAGGTAAGGTTTGGTTCGGTTGCAAGGGTTGCTCCAGACGCGCGCATTAAAAATGAAACCAAAACAAACAGCAAACATCAAAAGCGGCCTAGAAGAAAAACCAAAAAAAGAGAGAGAAAAAAAAACAGTCAGGCAATATCCGGCTGGGCACACTGACCAGAACTTTGGGGTTGAGTGAGGGGTTGGCGGGGGATTTGGGGCTTTGGATGTGTCTGATTTGAAAGCCGTCGCCGTCTGTGGTGCGCGACCACCAGAAGTGGTCAACATGTATATGACAGCTGCAGCCAGCTAAGCACCTGAAATAATCGGGCTTAGCCAAACCAAACCCCAGAAGAATTTAGAATGAACTTCAAATTAGATATTTCATATAAGATAAAATTGAAAAATTAAATTGCATAAAATTTGTTTATTTTTAAAAATTTTAGTTATAAGTAATAGAAACTCTTTTAAAAAATAATTATATTTAAAAAATTAATATATTTTCTTCCAGTCTTTTCCCTTGTTTCGCTTGTAAATACACAATAAAAAGTTTGTTAAGCCAGAGTTCCACTTAGTCCTCACGCAACTATTCGCTTGCTGCAAAGCTGCAATGTTCTCAATTGCAGTTAATGCCACTCGATTGAAGCGCATTTGCGAACATTTTCGAGTGTAAATTTTCAGAAAGATTCGCAAAAATTACAACAACGCAAAGCCTCCTCAAAACTCAATGCGAAAAGCACATATTGTTCTTTTTATGCGTAGATTTGTTGGGGATTTACGGCTACGACTTGTGGCAGGAACCGAACCAGTTACCAGAAACAGAACCTGAACCAGAACCAGAACCAGTTGGCAACAACGAAACTGATGTTTTCACACGCGAGATTTACGAGCCGCGTTCATTTTGGGGTAAAACGTAAACGCACTTGAGCGACTGTGTGTGTGAGTGTGTGTGTGTGTGTGTGCGAGTGTGTGTTTGTTTGTTTATCTTGCCTGGCCGCGAACTGGCTGGCTGGTAGGCTTTTGGCATAAGAGCGGCCAACAAAAATGCGGGCAGCCGCTTCAAAAACGGGCAAAAAATAAAACAGCAAAATGCGCTTTGTGCCCGCTGCAAACAAGAGGCAAACATCAGCGAGGGACGGGGGCGGGGAAGGGGGCGTGGTTGGGGCAGGGAAAAATGTTAAACAAGGGTTGGCTGCATAAAAAGAAGTGTGTGTGGGTTTGGGATATCAACTTTAAAGCATTTAAGCAACTATTTGGTAAACCATTAAAAGCATTTCATTTTACTTTTTGAAGAAAACAATGCTGGTCGACCCCAAAGGCGGCCACAAGGAGTCAAGAGTTAAGTCCAAAAGCACGGCCAGTGGGCAACATTAAAAACTTCCGTTTCCGTTACAAACACACACGCATACACACAGACAGACAAAAGAAATGCAACGGAAATGCCACAAAGTTCAAACAAGCAACTGTGGAAAAACCGAGCGCCAGGCAAACACTAACAACATTAAGGAACAGATATACTGCCACAACCACCCAACCACCCACACACCCACCCATTCAGGAGCCCCTCGTTTTTGAACTCTGCACTCTCATTACCGAAAATTGCAATAAATTTTTAGTGCACAAAATTATTTGAAGTGCCCGCCAAACACACATAAAAACGTCCATAGCAAAATTTACGAGAAAGCATTGAAAAAAAAAGTACAGAGAAAAACGTAAAGAAATGAAAAGAAAAGAAAGGAAAGCGTTTAACTTTACTAAACTCTACAAGTCCAGTCATAGTGGAGAAAGACAAAAAAGTGCAGGAAGTATCGTTAGTCGCAGCGTCAAGTGATTGCAGAGAAAAAAAAGAGAGTGAGAGAGAGGAAGAGAGAGAGAAAGGGGAAGACAAAAAACCAGCCAAGAAACATAGCAACAAAACCTTTTTAATTGCTTTTGTACGAAACCCAACAAATCGAGTCGAGTCGTGAATTCCACCAATGGATGAGTTATGGCTAAAAAGCTTAAATTGAATTCTGCAACTTGGTTTGTAGTTTATAGGCAATAACCAAGCAGTACTTAATGCACTGAGCGAAAGAAATTGCAATAGAAAAATCAAGAATATCCTTATAAAGAAACATTCAAATATTAATAAAAAGTAAGCTTCAGGTAATTCTCCAGCCATTTACTGAGAGTTCCCTGAAATCTGTTCAAAAGCAAATTTAAGCTTGAAACAGTTTTCGCAACAAAAGAAATAAGTTTTTAATCAGTAAAAAATTATTCTTGTTTTTTTTTTTATACAAAAGCCAGCTGACAATTGCCAATTGGCAAATAATCTGTGGCCTACAAATGGAAAAAAATATGGATTCTATAGAAGCTTCTCATTTGCCTGCAAATGTTAAATAATATTGCATACATTGACTTTTAAAAAGTTAATTGGACTACTCAACGCTTCAATACAATACACGCCCACATTTTACATTCACCCACACACAAACACACACAGATTTACAAAACCCACACACACACACACACAGTCTGCAACAGCTTCTTTCATTAAAGCGACGAACAAAAAAATGAGTTGACTAGAAAATACTCTGTTTATAGTTGAATTGGTCGAAAGGTAAAAATATATTAAAAAATTTAAATAATCTTGGACGCAAACTCTTAATCATAACTAAAGATCTTATATGCTCTTTAGCACTTTTGGTACAGGGTATTTAAAAAAGCCCATATTGATACTCTTTATATACATGGCTCGATTCGTTTCAGGCGCAACATTTTTGTGATGATTTATTAATGATGCTTATTATTATTGCTTAATTGCGGATATTTACATTCACACACACACACACACACAGAGACAGGGACACAACAACTTTTTGTGTGTGTGTGAATTTAATTGGTGTAAAGTGAAAGAATTCACAATGCGCTTCACATAAGAATCGGAGCCATATAACATATATAAGTATATATACTATTTCTATAATTAAATTTAAATAAACATATCTATATATATATATATATGTATATATATTTATAATAATTGTTGTGTGCGCTGCAACAAAAATCGTTTGATGCGTTTAATTGTTATACAAATTTAATTAATTCGATTAAGTCGCAAAAATGCGTGCAAAAATTATAAAGATTTTTTTTGTTTGAATAATAAAAGCCGAAAGAGAACAAATGAAGAAATTGTGTGGGCATAGAGGGTATACATATATATATATATATATATATGTATATTTTTGGATTTCAATTTTCATTAGCCCCGGCCGCAGTCGATAAGGACTTAAACACTGAGCATGCAACGTTTGCAATGCATTTAATTAGTGCAACGGAATTAATTTTCGAATCATTTACCACTCGAAAACTCAAATCGATCGATTAGTGGATATAATGTTCCAATTAGTCTTCTATTTTTTTGTACATACTTAAGCTCAGCGAGGCGTTAAATTTGCTATTTATATTTTAAATATCTTTTCAATGACAAATGGTAATTTTTAGTCGGAGTGGAAATAAAGCATTTTATATTTATTCTTTTTTTATTTAAAAATTTTAATCTTAGATAAAAAAATATAATAATACAATTTTCTATAAGTTTTTTATTTACAATAAAAACAACAGTTTAATACAAATCTGTTTTAAACAACTTCAAAGAATTTTCCATTTTAAATCAGCTTTTAAAGCTTAATATAAAGTTATATTCAAAATAAATTTAAATATTTAATCAATAACTCTATATATAAAAATGTTTCCTTTATTTAACAAGAACCAACAAATGTTTTATATAACTTATATATTTATTACTTTTTGCCTCATATTATTTATAATTTTTATGAATGATTTTGGTCAGCAAACTCGCCGAATCTTTGACAGTGTCAACTGTTTGTTCGACGGTCGCTTTGGTCATATCGTAAAATAATAATATTTTAAAATTTCGCAATTAATTTTTAAGCGTTTTTAAAGCTCGTTTTAAGGCACGCATTACGCACAAAGCTGGCCTTAAAGCCAACGCTAGCGTTAAACAAATCCAAATGAATGGCAATCCATCATTTGGCGCGTTGTTACCGGGCCCGAAGAAAGACTCCCCGTTTGGTCTATGGCCGGCGTTAATCAACGGACTCAAACCTCGGGCCGTATATATGCATATACCTTCTACCTTCGGATCGGTGGGGAGGGGGGAGGTGCGCACTTTATGGGCGCATTGTTGGCGCATTGTCTCGCTTGATTATGCCCGACAGATTTTGATGCTGGTGCCGTTTTTTATGCGCGAGCTCATGACACGCAGACACATAAATTTCACGGACTCAGCTCCGAGCTGGCGAGCCGGCCGAAAGGACTGCAGCCTGAATACGCAACGATTTACATATAAAACACTCGAAAAACAATGCAATAGCCCCTTGAACTGAGATTTTCCTCCCCTTTTTCCCCAGTCTCCAGTGTTTGCTTATAATTTGCGACGCCAGACGCAAGAGAGTAAAGTGGAAATGGCTGCTTTTGGCCATACTTCATTTTGACAATATTTTGAAATGGCATCAAATAGTTTGATAAGTGTTAAGCATATTTTTAATCAAGTATATGAAATAATATAAATAATAAAAGTATTAAACAGTGTTAAATAAGACAATATACAACAACAATCTAACTTGTCCTAAACCTGATTCACACAAAATACTTTATTGAGGCAAATTAAAACTCAATAGGGTTAATATAAAATCACATAAAAGAATAGAATAAATATCTTTAATTAATAATTGATTAGTCCAACTAAACAGTTGAATTAGAGTTCACATTCGGATTGCTATGGCTAATTAAAAGGCTTTACAACTACTTTAGATTAGCCAGCTTTTCACTGTCTTAAACAAAAAAAAAGAATTACGCTAATTGCAAATATCGTTTACACGCAAATTTTAATTGGTATTTAATTGCAGGCACTTAAATTCATATCAGTTTACGGCGTTGTCTTTAATTTCTACGCCTTCGAGGCGGCAGACATGGTCAAGTGGATATTAAGGTAAAACAAATGAGCGGCAAAAGTTCAACGGCTCACAAAGTAAATACACCAAAAATGAAAGAGCAAAATATGTGTGTGTGTGTGTGTGTGCGTGTGTGTCTGAGTGTGTGTCTGGCTGTGTGTCTGAGTGTGTGTCTGGGTGTGCGTATATGCTGGCGTTAACCAACCCCAATAATTTAAGCACAATTTATGGCATTAAGCTAAAGATACGCAGCCCCAGCACGAGAAGGAAAAAAAATGGTCAATGGCCCAGACAAAAACGTCAGGCAAATGTTTTGTTGTGTATTCGTTTTTATATTTGGTCTGCTTCTAATCCTTACAGGACACACACACACACACACACCCACATCGCATTCAGCATTCATTTGGCATAAATCAAATATGTGTGTGTGTGTGTGTGTTTTTGGCCTTCGCTGGTGTTGCGTAGTGTTAATTAGTATTTAATCTATGAACCATAAATAAATCCCTTTTTGGCAAGGACACTCAATTTGCTTGGCCGCCTTGCTTTTGTTGCGCCTTAATAAATTGCCAATTGTGTGTCATGGAAGTTAAGTCAACTAATTGCTCCGTTCACTTTCTGTGCGTGTGTGTGTGTGTGTGTGTTTGAGTGTGTTTTGACAATCCAGCTGGAAAAGCTTACTAAATGGGAAAAACACTTAAAAGCAAAAGTTGTTTAAAATTTACTTAAATTTTTCAGTGTATTTTAAAATTAAATACATTCATTTAATAAAACAACTGAAAAGTGTTGTAAGCCCTTAAAGAAAATACATATATTATATCTCATTTAAATTTACTGCAATTACGATTATCACATAATTCTTAATTGCTTTTAATAAGTACGTGACTTTTTGCCTTACAAACTACTGAGAAAGTCATGTGTTGATAAGTGTTAATTAACCAAAATTCAATATGAACATTTCTAGGCTAGCCTGGCTGCATTTTTTAAAGACTATTAAAAGTGTTTTTTTGAACTGTTCAACAACAAAAATATTTTCCCACAGTGTGCTCCTGGCGCATTTACTAAATGCGTGTGTGATTTAAGTGTGCCTGTGTGTGTGTGTGTGTGTGTTTGTATTGTCTTTTAGCTGTGTGTGAAAAGTGCCAATAAAACATTTTAATTGATTGCGCGCTAAGCTGATGCCAAAGCACCCACTATGCCACCCAACAACAAATACCACAACCATCCCCTTGAGCACTTTAGCTCCCCGTGAAAGTAATTTTTTTGTTGTTGTTGTTGCATGGGCTGGCGCCATCTGTTGGCGGCGTGGCAGCGTCTGCTGCTGCCGCTAAAAACTAATGCGTACATTTGCATTGCAAATTGCGCATTTTAAAGAGCGACAATTACAGTGAGAACAAGCTTTTCTCTCCCCCAGCGAACCCCAAACTCAAACGCTGTCTTTAAAAGCAATTAGCGATTAGCGTGTAAAACTTTTAAGCATCCGCACTGAATAACGTGTGTGTGAGGGGAGGGGGTGAGGGTTGTATTAGTGTGTGTTCCTTGCTGACATCTGCACATTAGTTTATTCTTTTATTTGGGTGTATTCTGGCACCGCAATTCCCGATTTGCAATTTGGAATCGTTCAAGCGATTTTCCCGGCAACTTTAAATGCATTCGCAATATCCTTACTTGCTGTTTTAATCGTGTGCATTAAAATCAGCGCACTGATGCATATTTAATTCAAATTAAAAATCGTACAATTCGGCGGCAGGAGACAGCAGGAAACACGATTGCAAATTGAGCAGCTAAAGAGATTTTTGCATTAAAAACAAAAAAAACACTTCAAAATCAATTAAGTGCTTGGCAAATTGAAATCAGACAGCTAATTAGGCGGTTAAATTGTAAAAGGGAACAGGGTTTGAGCACGCAGACAACAACAATGGGAAGGATGAACGATGGGCGCCTAATTAAAGCGTTTAAGGATCCAATGCGAAATAGAATACATGCAAGAAGACTTTAATATCTGTTTAAAAGAAAATATATAAAAAAAACTTTAAAGAATATCACAAAAATAAAACAAATCTTAAGAAGTAACAGTAAAGCTACGATCTCAAATTTGTATGCTTAACAATCTATAAAACCAAAAAAAAAAAAAACTAAAGATGAAATAAATATGTAACTAAAAGAACTATTTAATTTTCTATATCTTTTCTGAAAATATATATTTTAGCTAACCATAAATACAAATTAAAGCAAAAATATATATTAAATTTATGTTTTTCATATATTTTACAGATAATAATTATAGTAATTTATATATAATATAAAACAAAATTAAATATATCCAGTTCCTACCACTAAAAAAAAAAATTAAAAACAAGTAGTCTTTTTACAAAAAATAAAGCAAATAAACCAAATAAAAATCTATAAAACTACACACCACAAAAAAATCACAAAGCCAACACTAAAAACTAAAAAAACTACATAAACAGAAAACTAAAATAAAAACTAAATAAAACCAACTAAAAACAAACAAAACCAGATCCCTACTATGGAGGAGCCAAATCATCCGCAATATGATGAGAGATTTCTCAAGGAACCATCGAAGATTGGGGATGTTTTAGAATTTCTGGACATAATGGCAAATGCTAACAAAATGGAAGAGTGAGTGGGAATGCAATAGAGTCTATGTTTTAAACAAATACTCTACAAAGTTACTTTGCACATTTAGCCCCAAGCTGAAGGGCAAGAAAGCCGAGGCGAAACCCGTAGTAGATATCAGTGCAGGTGTCACGGATACCAATTACTTCATCACGAGTCGTTCGCCAACAGGACGATTTTCGGTTAAGCGATCCAAGGGCAAAATCAGGATGAGTTCGAACACCAATCAATTCACATTCATGCGGCAAATCGATCAAACTGACGAGGAACGCGCCAAGACGCGAATTGAACGAGAAAAAATCGCGAATAATTTTCGAAGGTGAGTCGAGGATAAAATATAAAATACTCTAATCGTAATTATTAAACCCAAAAATATACAGATGGGGCAACGCGGTATATCGAAAGGAACAGTACCAGCTGGCCATCGATTTGTACACCAAAGGCTTGGAATATATAAATGATACGTCTGTTCTCTATTTGAATCGGGCCTGTTGCCATCTCAAGTAAGTTCAAGTTCTTTAAGACAAATCAGCAAACAATTAATTGATGAGTATTAATAAATTTTAAATAATATCAATTAGACTACGCAACTTTAAGCGCGCCCTCATGGATTGTGATTATATAATAACGAAATTGGATCCAAAAAATATACGGGCCTATCTTTACCGTGCCGCCGCCTACAAACGCCTCAATCAGGAGAAAAACTATGAAGATACCGTTTACCAGGTGAAGAGAGAAAACATCTTCGATGTTGAATTTATTGAAGAATTTTTGGAAAATATAAAAACAATGTGAACATCTTAAATGATGTGTGAAAATTCAATAGTTAATGGTAGATTGTAAATATGGTCAAGAATATGTATAAAGAAAAGCATAAATTTAAGTTGTAAAAATGTCAAAATATATAATATATATAGATTTAAGTATAATCTTAAGTAATAAGAACTTTTGTGTTTCTTTAAGTGTACTTCAAAGGAAATCCCATGAGTTAATTTTCACACTTTTACACTTGCTTTAATCGATTGGCTGGCTGTGGAGTCTAGTCAACCCTTTTGGCTAGAACACAAAAGCCATCATCATCGGGGGCAATCATTTAGGATTACCGCCCACAATCTGTCTGTTCCTTGCACCTTCGTTTGGCGCCTTCGTCTTCCGCTTGGGTCGTCTTCATTTCTTTTTCTCATTTCCGCCTCAATATGGCTGGGCGGCTGGCTTATCGACACCATCGCAAAGCTACTTGACGGCCAGACAACACCTTCGAGCTCGGACTCGACGAACAACTTTCAGTTGATTAGCCGTGCACTTTTATTCTCTAATTAACTGCAAGTAACTCGCTCATAAAAGTCAAGGGAGGAAGCGTTTAAGACTGAAAGGGGGCCAAAGAAAAGGTGGACCAATTGATTTTTATATGGGACTGGCCGGAGTTAAACGCAATTGAAAAATTAATTGAAAAGCCTTTTTAGTTTCCCGTTGGAACTATGCACAAAATGCACTGCATTTAAACCAAAGCCTGTCCCTTATGAGTAGATAAACTCAGCAGGCCTGAAAATAAAAATGTTGTGTGTGCCTGGAAAACTTTGGCAACTTTTTGCTTGCTTTTCGTCAGTCAATTAAATTTTTTTTAATTAAATTTATTACGGCAAACAGCATAAAATTGTGGGCCACATTGCTAATGACACGAGCTTAAGAGTTGGATGGAGAGCATATATAGTATTTATAGTATATATATATATATAAATATATATATATACAGTCTGACACTAATCTGTTTGCTAATGCCTTTAACTTCGTTTTTTGTTTGTTGCATTGAAATTTACTCTATTTCGAGTAGTTGTTGTTGTTGTTGTCTGTGCGGTTGTTTATTCAATTATTTTTTATAAAAATTGTATTTTTCATTTGGTTGCCTTTTTGGTTTTATTCAATTTGTGCTCTTTGGCTGCTTCAGTGTTGTGCAATATTTTGTTTCGTTTTTATTTTCTCTGACCAAGACTTTGACTTTGTTGATGTGCACTTTAAAATTTATATTTGACTTTTAGTTGGCCCAAAAGAGGAATTAAGAGGCTTACAAACTATCATATATGTCAAAGCTTAAAATAATACTTTTGCAATGAAAGCACTTCAAATATTGAAAGAAATCTGAGCTCTAATTAAAAGTGTCAATTATATTTGAATATTATTGTAAATGTGAAACAATCAAAATAACTTTTAGCTATTTTAATTGGCAAAGGTTTTGGACTAAAAATATTTCATTTAAATATTCAGTTTATTGGTAAAGTTAGTTTAAAGCGAAAAAGAAAATTGAATTGTTTAAACGGAATTTCGCCATGTAAATATTATTTAAATGTATAATTGCTGCATTTAATTTCTTTAATCAACATTCCGTTTTAATGTTAAGCATCGAAAAAAAAGCATTTCCAAGCCACAAAATTAATTTCGACTTTACCACAAAGCGCGAGAAATTCGCAAAGTTATTTTACGCTTTTAATAAATTTCCAATATGTGCGGCACACCTGATCCAGCTGGGCGGGGGGGGGTTGGACTTGGTTGGAAATCCGCACAAAATGGACATAAAATAAAATGAAAATGTAATTTATTGGGTAAAACAGAGCTCTACTAGCGCTGCACAGGGTCACGATGTTAATGCCTTGGATTATATGCCTTAAACAGCATAAGGAATACGACGACCACGCGCCATTTACGAGTGTCGAGTTTAGCACATTGCGTATACGCAACATGTGCTGGCCGTAAACATTTTTCGTGCCTCCGCTCTCAACATCAAAATGTGTTTAATTGCAAAAAAATGTAATTTATACGCGCGTTGAGAAAAAGCCAATACTTGCCCCTGGACAAACTCCGAATGGAGGGGCGGGGCGGGGTTGGGTAATTGAAGTTTTGGCTGGCGGACACTCGCAGCTGAAGTTCGCCATTGTTAGTTCAATCGCATGGAATAATTTATTAATTAACTACAATTCGAATGAATGAATGAACGATTACAGAAGCTGCCAGTTCCACTTGCTAGCGCGGTTAAGAGAAAACCAGCCAGAGA
The DNA here is from genome assembly GCA_004143845.1 of Drosophila lacertosa. Classification (NCBI taxonomy): domain Eukaryota; kingdom Metazoa; phylum Arthropoda; class Insecta; order Diptera; family Drosophilidae; genus Drosophila; species Drosophila lacertosa. The sequence continues at coordinate 932 of SCDZ01000792.1, read as the reverse complement.
TGAGCGCGTGATTTGACTTGCATATGGCAGACAAATTGTTGCATGCTACATTTGGTTGCAGTTGAAAGCATTCAAAATCTGATGCATTATTTTATAAGTTTTTTTTAAGAATAATGTATTATAATAGTCATAAGAAAATATTAAATTAAACGTCAGACAATATTATTTATAATAAATACATGCATATATTTTCAACACATTTCTATAAATCAGACAAAAGCCTTTGATAATGTATAGCTTTAGAAAAGATTAAGCACAAAGCATTAATATGAAATATATAATGCTTGCCTTTAAAATCAATATTGTTAAATCAATTTTTTTTATTTGAAAGTTGTCCTCCAAATAAGCCTTTTAAATCATGTTCAATATATTTAAATTATATTATTTTTACATAGCCTTAAATAGGTAATAAAAACTTATTAAAAGTATAAGAACAAATCTGGGATAATTAGGCAATAAACTATTATTTTTAAATACAAATCTTAGCTGATAAAGTTTGTTAAAAAAGGCGAATTAACAAATCAATTCGATATGGTCAAGTCTGATTGATAAATTCACTTTTCCACACGTTAAATCAAAGTCAGTTTCGTGACACGAAGACGACACGAACACAGCACTGTTGCAAACAGGACTTAGCTGCCACAGGACGACAATTTGCCATTGCACGTAACGGGAAAATCAATTAAAAGCGCTTTATGTGCGCGACAGTCTTCGGTTCTTCGGCTGCTTTGGGACAAGTTTAGCGCCTCGGCAAGTGGAACTTTGTTAGTTTCTAATTAATTGTAACAGTTACAGAGCGTTTGCTGGCACCAGCTGTGCCGGCTCCTAAGTTCGCATACGAGGGGGGGGGGGGGGGGGGGGGCGGTTTGGTTGGGGGGGGGGGGGGGGGGGGGGGGGGGCCCCCCCCTTGTTTTTTTTTTTCAATCCCCCCG
>SCDZ01000791.1:20000-79266 GCA_004143845.1 Drosophila lacertosa | reverse complement strand
TATATATATATATATATATATATAAATATATATTTATTTATTTATCTTTTTTTACTTTGCTCAATCTTGATTTTCTTTAATTTTTTTTATTCTTGTAATTTTTCTTCTGTCGTGTCCACTTGGCCAGCTGAAGCAGATAATGCGTTTTGCGACTGCTGCATTTGCGAGCGCTGCTTGGCCAGGTGCTTAGAAACCATTCGAGTAATCAAAGCTCGGCTACAATGCGCTTAAGCAATCAACGCGGGCAAAAACCCACCCAACCACCCACCCACCAACCTTTTTCAAAAATAAGAAGTAAAAAGGAGCAGAGAAATCTCCACATATTCTCTTTATATACCCCGAGCATTTCCAGCAGTTGAACACCTGGCATAACAGTTCCTAACAGTTCCGTCGCCTCTTGTAACTCAAGTTGTGCGTGTGTGTGTGTGTGTGAAGTAAATCAACAAAACCCCAAAACACAAACAACAACAATAACAAATATAAGCATGGCAAATGAAAAATGCTTCTACTCTGCACAAATGTTCTACACACACACACACACACACACACACGCGCAACACACGCAACACACACGTACGTCGTACAATCTCAGTTGCATTTTAATTACCGAATCAAAAATCACAGAAGCGGAAATACTTATGAATTTCTTATGAGCCTGCAAAACGAAGAAATTGCCGACGTCGTCGACAGCGCCTTAAACATCAACAAGAAGGCAAAATATCTTGCTTAAGATAAGTTCGAATCACAAATACCCTAAGAAAAATAACAAATTAATTGAAGGAAATGCTTAAATTAAACAAATATAATTTTTGACATTGCTTTTAATAAAAATAAGCTTATTCCAGTTAGGTCACAAATTAAGCTTTATATATGGAACTGATAACTTAAGCAAAAATTGTTACGGTCACAACAAAGGGCATTGTTCGCTTTATATTTCACGTTCAACGTTTCTGATTCCTCAAATAAGAAATGTAGATATAATATATATTATATAGGTTATTTGCAACAACAACAACATTTAATAAAAATTTAGCTCAAATTTGTTTGAGTTTTTTGTATAAAAGAAACTATAAAGGTAAAGTTGTACCAAGTATCTTTTTTAAAAAGCATATCTATGTTCATGAGAAATGGTCTAGCAAAAAAAAAAAACAAACAAAATAATAAAATAAAATAGCTGAAAATCAAGCACCTGTCACCAACAACAAACCAACAATTGGTTATGCCCGCTTTTGCATATGCTACAAGTGAGCAGCAGCAAAGTCGACGAAGCAGCAGCAGCTCAGTTGAATTGTGGCTTTAGTTTTTGCCTCAGTGGGCAGCTCGAGCAGTTTCCCATAGAACCAAAGCACAAATGTGCTGCGTACAACAATTTCATAATTCGCAATAAATGGAGAAATTTGAGAAATTAGTTCATTGGCCAAGCTCAATTATAGACGAAAATATTGAGAAGTTATGTGGTAACTATTCGATAGCACCGGGCAGGTAACAACAATATTTACAAACAAACACACACACACAGGTGCATTCACACACACACACACGTAGGCGGCACCACAAGCAGCCAGACAAATGGGTTAAACACAAGTAAGTATGCATGTGTGTGTCTGGTATAGAAGGTCCTGTCGCATTCAGCATACACAATTTAAGTACCGTAAGATCTTTAATTCAACTACGGGCTCCCATTCCCATACCGAATATTTGGATACTGAATGTTTGGGTTCAAGGTTTCCGGTTTGAATGCCCTGTAACGATTGCAAACGAGTCTATTTGAGCAGACTTATGTTTTATTTATGTGTGTTAAGGACATATATAAACTAACACTTTGATAAAAAGCTTATTCTGAATAGCTATAATACATTTTTAGGATCTCTGATGCCAGAAATGTCGAATAGAAAAGTTCAATCTGTTTACTTCAATTATTCTATACATTTTTTTATGCAGCAATTTGGTAAACAAAAATAAAGTCCAAGTTAAAAAGGCTAACAAGGATCCTATTACTATTTAAAAAATGTACATACATGTGGAAATTTTGTTTTGTGTAAACAAAAATAAAGGTTTTGATAAGTTCAAGGCACTGGTTTAGTAAATATATGCACATATATGATCACATCCATGATCAATAAAGTATCTGTACACTAGGGATACCCTATTTTTTGGGTATGGAATATCTTCCACTCCTGCTTAAAACTCTCTCGCTAGGGTCCTTGCAGCTGGTCCTGGTCGCCTGCTGCCTTTCGTTTTGCGGTTACCCAACACTATAAAATTATATACTATCTAACGTTTCATCTAACGTCTGGCCACCGCAGGGAACTCATTTGACTTTAGTTGTGCCCCCTTTGGCAGATGGTCATGCAAATCCTTTCCTTTATCCACTTAACTTAACCTTGTGGCACATAGGGGGCGTGGTTTATTGTCCGCCTTTTGAATGGGCAACTGTTGTCAATTAGCGACTTGACGCACGTGCGGCCTAAAAAGCGTGCAACGGCCCGCCAAATGTTGGGCAACCTTTTAATAGGCTTGGGCATAATCCACGCATAAGCTGCATACATAAATGTTAACCGCACACACAAATACACACGCATACACTAACAGTTCAGTGAATAAGCGGATTTTCATTTGTGCAAAGCAATTTTTTTTGGTCTTTTTTTTTGCATATTTCGCCCCCACTTGTTGCTAAAACATTGTAAAATTGCTTTGTATATTTTGTATATACATATGGCGAAAAGACAAAGTTTGTATAAAATCAGTATAGAAAAAACTTTGAAATATGTGCTTTATTTTTAGGCTAACTGTGTCATACATATGTAGCAAATACTTTTAATATATTTTTACTGTTAACTTAAAACATAAAGAACATGAGTTGAAATTTATGGTGAATACTGAAAAATAAAATAAATAAATTGCAATTTTTTTAAGAAGTGTTGGAACACGTTAACTGACCGAAAATTCATAATCAGTATTGTTTTGCTTTTAGTGAAAAGCCCGAATAGTTAAGTTTTTAACTGTCAGTTAAACTGAAATAAAATGTAAAGTTAAATATGAACTTAATGTCCATAAAAAACTATTCTCTATCGATGCCATAAACAATGTCAATCAATATCAATATTCATAATAAACGCCAAATTTGAAATATGTTTACCCTTTTGATTATTTGATACACAGTTTAGTCCGTTGCGAATCAGCATAAATGCTTTTTATGGTAATTTATATATATTAAACAATTGTTTTTTTTACATTTTGGTCAATTTTTTAGTCGGCAAGTGGAAATTGATTTTTTGTTTAACGTGCCGTTTTTTTTTATGTGGGTGGATATTTTCGGCTACTTTTTGACTGCTGGATGTTGGAGAGCAGCTTCACCCCCGCTTCCACCAGCAGCAATGTTGTACATATATTTGTGCTTAACAATTATTTATTTATGAGGTAAACATCATTCAGTTGCAGTGGCAGCAGCAACAAGAGCAACAACAACAGCAGGCGGCGGCAGCGGCAGCTTTATGAATACATAAATGCGCCGTCCATGCCACATGCCACATGATAGCCGTTAGATTGGCTGGACGGTTGGCTGGCCAAATGACCGTTGCAAATTTGATTGCATTTACATATGCAGATGCAGATACATTTACAAATGCACACAGTAAAGCAGCCTTGAAGGCGGCCGAAAGGGGTTGTGAGTTGGAAAAGGGGGCGTGGCAGTTAGTCGGAAAACACAAACATACAGACACACACAGGTTGAACTGGTGGCTTTGCGCTTGTAATTGCAACAAAGCCATCATGATTTTTGCTTACATTTGGGCTTAACATCGAAAATGAGTTGCATTCGAAATGTGGCTCAATTGTTGTTTAAGTACTTAGCAAATAAACCCTTAACCCTGACTCAACATTACATCTCTCTTTCTCTCTCTCATTCATATTTGCTCGCTCGGAGTTAAGTCGAAAGCAGTCATTAACTTAATTTCATGTTACTTAATCTGAACTGTAAAATAAACGGGTTTATAATTTTATACTATAAATTAATTTTTATTGATTTCCAAGTTTCTTTTGTCTTTTTCAAAAGCGTTTCTTTCTAAAGATAATCTGAAAACTTGCATTTATTACTCAGAGCTAACATTGAATTTTAAGCTAAATACTAGTTTCACTAAATTCGAACAGAATTGTATTGAAAAGTTGAAGAGCTTTTTATTTTTAAATTATTTATATAATATAATTTTAACTATTATATTTAAAATAAAGGTTGTTAGAATCATTGCTTAATACTTGACTTGAGGTAGAACAAAATAAAAAGCTAGAACAAAAATTCGTATTTGCAATTTGTAAAACACTTTAAAAGCAATTGCACAGTTTCAAATGAGGTTATATAATTAAAGTATTTATGCACGAGTTTTGTGTTTACTAAAAAGTTCATAACAGAAAATTAGTTTGTCAAAAGCTATACTTTATTTAAGCATACATTTCGTGTTTTTTTTTAGATAACAAAAATATCTAATGTACTGCAATAAAAATTAATCTATCAACATTTATTAAGATTTTCTTTTCACTAAAAACACTTTGTTAAATAATTTAAATACATTTTGCTAGTGTATTTTCTTACCCACACACATAAAATGAATAATTGTTTTTCTTTAGATCCTTCTGACATTTTCGTCAATTGAAGACATTGCACACTGGCCTGAAATTGGCCATTGTTAAGCACTGACAAAGGGACTTAAAAACACAAAAGACTAGATATTGTTGAAGTGATGAAAGCTTCAATCTAACAAAAGCTTAGCTGCAACAAATCAAACAAGATTTTCACACATTCAAAATAGTATTACCGTAAAACTGTTAAATAAATTAAACAAAAAAGTTCTTTCATTGATTGAAGAGTTTAAATGGTTATTAATATATGTATATTATTAAAACAGGTGAATGCATAAGCATTAAAAAGAAATACTTTTTTAATATAAATACTAAGGCTAAGATATATATATACATATATATTCCTCCTGGGAATTTTTCCTTTGCATGAAAGAGATATTAATTGAATATAACAAAAATAAATCAATGCAAGTGGATACATTTTGTATTGATTGGTACTCGCGCGCTCACAAAACACCAAAGCGAACGAAGTAAAACCCTGATGCCAATAACTGTGTATTTATCCTGGCAACAGGAGATGGCCCAAGCCAGCCAGCCAGAGGAATAGGTGCTCAAATATTTATGCCAATTTTGGTTGGCTTTGTGCTGAGTCGGAGAAAATACAATGACTACAAAATGAAACTATTTGCGGCAACGCCACCGATATACAATAACCGGAGCGGCTACGCTGAATAAAACATGGCTGAGGCGCGGGGGAAATAGGGGGAGGAAAGCCCTTAACGCAAAAAATAAAAAAACAACACTGAGACGTTGCCTTTTGTTATGTTTTGCGTTTAGAGATGAGAGCGTGCCGTAAAAATCAGCTGATATTTATTTAAGTGATAAAAAAAATCTTTTTTTTTTATCTAATTCAACTTTTTTGCAATTCAATACAAATTAATCCAAATCCATTCGCTCAAATGGAACATGCGTGGTTTTAATCTGTCTTAACAGTAACTAAGTTTTCCTGTCCTTACCAAAGTTTCATATTTATACATTATACTTACATACAATATTAACCAATAAGCAATAAGCATAAACCTATTTAATATAAACCTAAACATTATTTATACACAATATTTTAAGAATTAAACATCTTATTTTGATATAAAAATAATTAACTCCACAGATAGAAAATGGGTAAAAAATAAGTGCATATTGCTTTGATTTAATCATTTCATTCAATACTTCTGTTTCATAATTTTCTAACAAATCTATTTGTTGATATGAAAAATGCGTGTCAAATTAAACTTTAAGTTTTATTTTTATCAGCTACAAACTCACTTAAACAAACTAATTATATGTAGAACAATAAATTAACTCATATTTAATTAAGTTACTCTTCCAAAAGGTGGAAAATGAGTGAAAACACAAACGAAACTTGTAAATAGCTTGTTTTTGGTTCAAGTAAAACTGGGAAATATCCAAAAAAAATTCAATATTTAGACCGCTTTGGTTTATTTTAAGTTTTTCTACAAATATCTTTAGTGCAATTACGTTAAATTTTGGGTTTGTGTCCGGTCAGGTAAAGCCAAAGTTGGACACGCGAGCATCTCTAGTGGCACTAAGAAGCTCTTTCAGTGCCTTGTTCCCTGCTCGTTGTTGTTGGCTTGTTTCGCTGTTGCCGCGTCTCTGCTGACTGCTGTTTTGGCCCGCTCGGATAATCATCTAGTCAGCCGGCAATGAATTTCTGAATTTAGGCGAATACTCCTTTTTTTCTTCTTCTGTTGCTGTTCTGCGCTTTATTAAATCTGTCCCATTGGATTGTTATGGCGCAAGCTCGATATGGATATGGATATGTATATGCAATATAGTGCGCAATTACACATAACATACATTGCTGAATGTGTGTGTGTGTGTGGGTGTGTGTATTGTGTGGGTGTGCGTGTGTGTGCACATCAAATATTTATAAACGTGCTCAGAAGCCGTCGCAAGCAATCGCTTCATATTCAATATTCAGTTGTAGCACACGGCAAGTGCAGCCAATTGCCATTCGACATCATTCGATATTCGACAGGACCATGCCCACATACGCCCACACGGCCCACACACACCCAGGTCCATGTCAATAGGGCTAAGTCAACAAAAGGTCAGCTTTACAAAATACCTTTCAAATTTTCAACATATTTTTAATTTCATTTTATTTGGCCCCTTAAAACCTAAAAATATATCGTTCACATTTCGTTGAAACGTCCTTTATTATTCGAGTTTACATGACAAATTTGTTTATTGTCCCTAAAATACAAGTTGATTGTACTGAACATGAAACAATTTGGCAGCGTTTTTAAGCAGTGACTTCAAAGTTCAATTCAAAGTTAAAGCTGTGAAAGTAGCTTATATAGTAAGAAACGAAAAGACAAATTAAAGTTGTAGTTGATACTGATTATGAAAAAAATTGTTTGAATATATTTGATGTTTTCAGAAAGTGTATTGAATACTTATTAAATTCTTTCTTCTTTTCTTTTTTTGTTAACGAACACTGTTTGTGTGCTGCCAGTTGCGCTGTACAACACTATTATGGTAGCAATTTGGCAAGTATCTAGAAATGGTAAAACTTAATGTTCCATTTTATGCACTTCAACTAAAATACAAGCTAAAGTGAAGGAAATTAAGTTTTGACAGCATGTTAAATTGCTTGTTAAATTTGACAGGAACCTGTGCCTATTTGTTTGACGTGTGAGAGTTGTGCAAAATTGCCGCAGCGAGTCCTGCGAAAAAAAAAAATAAAGTACTATGCGACCAATAAAACGCAATGTTGATATAAAAACAAATTCACGCGGGTGCGACAAACCAAATGACAAGGACATTAAACAAACACGCACACACCTATCAGCATGTGTGTAGGTGTGCGTGTGTGTGTGTGTGCGTTAGGAAAAGGGCAACTTTTGCAATGATTTCCACATTAGATTTTATTTGCACTTTCGTTGACATTTGCGCAGCCCCAAAAAAAAAAAAATACACACGCAGTACGGGGATGGGCAAAGGGGGTTTGGGGGTTGGTTTTTAAAGCAACTACAAAATCTCCAAAGCACACTTGACTTAAATGTGTAGAATATGTGCGCAGGTAGACAACGACTATTAGGGGGAAGAGTGTAGCAACTGAAATGTGGCTAAGGCTAAGGCCAAAGCTGAGGTTGGAGCCAAGTCTGAGGCTGCGTCTTGGAGCCAGTGGAGCGCAAAGCGTCGAGAGCTGTAGCCATTACCGCAAGGCGGCGGGCTGCTAGGGGGACAACCACATATGACACTTGTTAATCCAACAACAACAAACAGAAAAGGACAAGAGGCAAGGAACCGGGGATGTGTGCGTTACCGATGACGAGCACATGAACATAAGGCAATGCTGCTTGAAATAAAGTAAAGGACGTAGAGTCTACTCTAGTTGAAGACAATTCCTGTCAGCCAAAGGGAAAGCAGACCGAGGGAGGGGAAAGATGGCAGCGACACACGCATACCAATAAAAAGCAACGAAACGATAGGACATTTGGAATTCTCATTGCAACGAAAGTGATTTTAATAATAAATGAATTTTTTTCTTTTTTTTTTTCTTTCTGCTACAACAACTTTCTCTGCTGGAGGAGCTGGTTTTCACATGCTGCCGCATGCTTAAGCTTGTTGTGCCTGCATAGTTTTTTTTTTGTTTTTGTTTTGGCCATCCACAAAGGATACTTTTTGGCGCCTGGCCTGGTTTTAGTGCTCTTCAGTTGTGTGGGGCAAGCCAAAGCGGAAATTCTTGGACTTTTACACTTGCACGCTGCAGCATCAGCAGAAATACAAAATGTATAAATAACTATATATAATAAACAAATATATACATATATGTATGTATATACATTTCATATGTGCATATTATAATTTGATTAGCATACTGATTTTTACCTAACCAAAATAAAATCCAAGAATATTGTACATCAATAATTGTTCAAATTTTATTCTGTTTGCTTTTTAATAACGTTTTTCTATTCAAAAATCTCTCTGATATAAGATCTTAATGCACAACTGATTTAAGAATCTTTGCAGTTTTATAAATAACAAAAAAATAAAAATAAAAAAGAAATATTTGCACTCAATATTTTGTGCTGCATTTGGGTTCAATAATGATAAATTTTAAAAAGATTTGCAATTTTTTAACCATTTTTTTTCGTATCGAAAACGTTTTTATTTATGTACATAAAAGATTGCTTTTAATGCAAGCTTAAGATTTAAGATGAGAAGGGTCGCAGACAGTGGATATAAAATTTCACCATTCCATGTATATAAAAGATAATACAATAAATAATTCTACTATAGATTTGAAATTGTATCTTTCTTTGAGTGTATCATATTAAAACTATAAAATAAACCATAACTATATCACCAAGTGTTTTTCAAACATTATTTTATAAACTGATAAGTGGTCCACTTTCTATTAAAATATTCATTATAAAATAAAAACCATTAATAATGGATAAAACCAAACTTGTGCATTCATAATTTGTTTAATTAAACACTTAATTTATATGTCATTCTTATTAGAATACTTATTTTGTGTCATATGTCTTCAGCTTGCATATATATTTGTGTATATATTAAGTCTACAACTTAAGTTTCAGTTTGAGAGCAATTCATTTTAAGGCATCTAACATTTTGTACGGCCCAGGCGATAATTTATCATCGCGTGGCTTATCAAATATCTAAGCTGGGCGCATATTTCAAAAACTAATTGGCGCTACGAATCCGAAACAACAGTTGGCAATTATTCTACTCGAGAAAACTAATCTCAGACTTTTGTAATGAATTTGTGGCGTTTTCGTTCGTGTTGTAAGCCGCGATACGCTTAAAAATTAATAGCTAACCTCAAAGAGCGCAGCCCAAATTCATAATTATACTTTTTGTACAAGTGCATGCGATAACCGCGAAGGGGTTGGTAAATAGTCTTATATAAATATATATACAAAGGCATATAGACGGGGGATAGGCTCGGGTTCGGGGTTCGGGTTTTCGCTTGGGCAGCGCGTGGCCATAACTCATAAACATAAATTTAAATTAGAAAACAAATGAAAGCGCAAAATGTCGTTAATTTTCACTACCAGCTATGCGTAAAAGAAAACCCAATTCGAAAGTAGAAAAATAGCTAAGCTTCTGTACCCCTTACAGGATTAATCTTGTCATGGGAAAAACACTTTTACTGATGCAATCCAATGCAATTCAAAAAGGTTTTAAGGCTACTTGCAAACTTTAAATACCAAATGTATTAGGTTAGTGCAGCTAATCCGCTTAAGCTTTGGATTAATCTAGGTAAAGATACATCAGAGGCACAAAGGACTTTGTTGGGGCATTCGGTAAACAAACTGAGATAAGAGTCTTAAAAGCACTACTGCCAATTTCCGGTATATCTTGAATGACTGCAGTTTGGCTCAATATGAGAATACTCAAATGCTTTGAGAGCACATAAAAGATTTTAAAAAATGTAGCTAAAACTGAGATACGAAATGTTGCAGCAACATTTAACAGCTCTACTAATAGGCTATAGCTCAATGTTATTATTCAGTTCGATATTTTACTAAAACACACACACCATAAAATCATTGAAAGCCAATTAAAGATTAGCTCAAGATTGATTGCAGTAAGCAAAACCGTAAAACTCAACAATCTCGGTACAAATAGGCTTTATTAACATAATGATTTTATAGACTGTTATTTTAAAAGCAATTCCAAAGATTAACTCAATTTGTGGCGATTAAAGTGAAGTGTAAGCGATAGATAACTTCGTAGGAAGCACAAAGCTTCAATGTAGAGTTAAACGTATCCCAAATGGCCAGATTATTTGGATAGGTATGAAGCCGTTTGGGAATTGCAATCGGTCAAAACTCTTGACTGGATTTTAAAAGTTCGTTTGAACTTGTAACATGGCATGGACGACGAATCAATAAATAAATGTTTGGGATGTATAAATTGTGTAGCCACAATCAAAAATAAACAAAGCGCTCGCAAGTTGTTGATAGCTGGGATGGCGGAACTAACCTCAAATATCAATGCCAGAAAAAAAAAAAAAAAAAAAAAAAAAAAAAACAAAAAAAAAAAAAAAAAAAAAAAAAAAAAAAAAAAAAAAAAAAAAAAATAAAAAAATTGTGACCACAATCAATGGAGCTCTCAACGCTCAGCTCCCAGCTGCAAACCGAAAAGGGACTGCGGCCTTGCCTTTGATGTGGCTGGCCAACAACAAACAAACGGCTGGGATTCTCAAGCTGACCAACTTATTTCTATTCCTCTGTTTTTTTTTGCCTTTTGTACCGAGCAGCAGCCAAAGGGAGTGCGGGGAGAATAGTGAGGTTTCTCTCCTTATTATAAGCCACATTAATGCACAGACATGCGCCTGCAAATAAAAAGGTTCAGCAGCAACTCCAAAAACTCCAAGCGCAAAAGTAAAAGACGAAACGGCATAGATGATGGAGGGGACCCCAAAAGAGAGGACACGGTCAGGGGGTTTCAGCAGGGTTTTCAGCACTGTGGCGGTCAACAGTTTTAATTAAAACAAAACAAGACCAAATTCAGTTAAAAAGCCAAAGCACGAAACTTGAATACTCTTACTAAAACTTTGCGAATGCTCTTTACATGCAGAATGTGCCAGGTGGCAACGCTGTTTCGAAAAACTAGACATGTATTCACTTGGATTTAATAACAAACAAAGACTAAAGATTATATAGAATGGATAAATTTGAAGCAATCACATATAATTGAAACATGTACTTTGACTTTACTAGTATAAAAAATCTGTTTCTAACTTAACTTAACATACAACTTATGGGTTTTTAGCTTAAATAAATAAGTACTTTAACTAACACACCTGCTTGCTAATTACGTTAAGGCTCGCTGCAAAGTTAGGGTAAAAAGAATAGACAAGGCCGCAAGTTGAAGCGAGTGCGCCTATAAATAAATAATGCACGGAATGCGTGAGAGGGAGATAGAGAAAGAGCGGCGGAAAGGAGAATGGACCAAAAGCAAAAGACCATAAATAAAATGAAGTGCAGTGCAAAATGAAGATGCGGTGTTGGTCATAAAGTCCGCTAAGAAATGTAGACGTTTTCGGACACGTCCTTTTGGCCGGACCAAACAAAATGTGCGGAAAATGTGACGGTCAACAAATTATCAAAAAAATGAAACAAAAAAAAAATTAAGCAAAAGTAAAGGCACAAAAGAAAAACAAACGCGGTAAAACGCGAAACAAGTGCTGGCAAAAAAGAAAAACGAAAAAAAATAATGGGGAGGACGAATGAACAGCTGTGAATTTCAACGCCCGACGCGGAGGTCAGACGTTTAGCTAAAGAGCCAAAGCCAAAAGAAACAACAAACAAACAAACAGTAGAAAGAAACAAAAACAGAAACGGAAACGCACACAAAAAAAAAAAACTGGCCTACAAAATGGCCAACATGAAAAGACGGCCAAAACGAAAAAGGAAAAAAGCAACGAATATAAATGCCCGGCAAACTGTTGTCATTGTCTCGTCTACCGGCGAAATTTATATTATTGAAGTAAGACTCACTTAAAAAATTTACATTATGACTCGGCAATGAAAATGCGGCCAGCTGGGATCGGGTTCCTAATAATGAGGTTAAGTGGCGTAAAGTAGCGAATATGTAATCGTATAATTCAAGAGTTTATGCCAGTGTTTTAGCATAATTATATTAAGCGTTTTGCTTTTGCGTGGCGTTGCCAGATAGCCTCTTGATTAACTACAATTGTTTAATTTTTTTGGTAAATTTTTTTTACTTGTGTGAAAGTTTTTGCTTTAAGAAAGCAACGAAATGTATGTAAATGCCAGTTCTTACAGTAACTTCATGGCGTTGCCAGATTGTTGATAGCATGGTTAAGGTACATATTCTAGGGGCACTTACTTAAATGACACTTAAGCTAGCCTTGGAGATATGTATGCAATTAGCTGGTGTTGTGGCTTTAGAGCGTTGCCAGATCGTTGCTTGATTAATATCTTTTGATATTTGTCTGGCAGCCCCCCAAATACCTTAAAGCGTTACGAGATGTAGGACTTTAATTTCGGGTATTATAAAAAGATCTTTCTATGTTATGTTTTGTAAACTCGAGTGGCAACTCCTTTAAAACTTGAAGGCATTTCCAGATTGAAGTATCTTAGGTATTGCATTCAAAGTTCAGGCTAATTTATATCAAAATCAAATTGTCAATACTTAAAATACTCTGCAGCCTTGCCAAATTGTTGAATAATAAATAAATCATGATATATGCATTATTATTATATTTAACTTGATTATGAAATGAGTGCGTGAGTGAACGACAAGTTTTTGCATACTTTTGATATTGATATTGATATTATTGAGATCTCATAACAGAACGTTGCCAGGCTTGAACAGTTATTTTTATGTAAGAGATTATAATGAGAAACACTTAAGTCAATTTTACCCTAAGCTGGCATATTTAGGTAGATATTAATTAATTTACAAAGAATTGTCGTAAAACTCAATTCACAGTCTGACATGAGTAAGTTCAAGCATTAGCTAATAATTAAGTTCGGATCACTTAAAAGTGTTGCCAGATCGTTCAATTCTTTTGAGTTTTATGTGTTTCTAAAACTTCGTTTGCGTCAAAATAACTAATTTAAAATCCCAAAACGATCAATGCCACTGATTGATGAACCCAATTGCCCAAGTCCAAAAGCTGACCCGCCAAAGGCTGCCACTGGTTGGCCCGGCCAAGAGGTCAGGCAATGCCGGCAAAAATTAAGTTGTTACTTCAGTTACGGGGGTATTTTTTCCGGCAGTTTTCATTACACTTTTTCTTATATACGTATCTACTTATACGGACGTACATATTTTTGGTGCCTGTGTCGTGTCTGCGGACTGGCAAAGGGATGGCCCGGGTTGGGGGAAAACGGGGAGGGGAGGAGCTTGGACTGTCCCAGTGTTTTTTGCCCTTGCCTATGAAACCTTTTGCCTTTCATTTTGGTCAACTTGCACTTGGCGTCGTCGCTCTCGCAGTCAGAATTTTTTTCACCCATTTCTTCACGTTTTTTTTTTGTTTCTTTTTTTTTGTTGCTCGTTTTTGTGGCTAAATACAAAGGCGTCTGGTTTTTGTGCCTGTGCCTTGTTATTGTCCTCATTGTTGCTGCTGTTGTTGTTGTTCTTGTTGTTGTTGCTCTAGTCCACAAGTAGCAAAAGTCTGGGCCTGGTTTTACTTGGATTGGGTTATGGGTCGAGGCTTTTTGTGCGCCAGCCCGGTTGTTAGTTGCATGAATATGAAGTGGTCTTATAATCCACACCAAACAACAAAATGACCCAAGTGCGAAATTAAAAGGCAAAAATGTGCTGGGGGGAGTTCCCACAGCGTCAGACTCGACCAGGGTTGCCAAGGGCAGCGACGGAAAGGGGGAAACGCGCGACGTGCCGACTGCAAATGGACGAAACGCTCGTTTTGTTTGTTGCTATTCCGTGAAGATTTTACGGCCGGAAAAGCGTTAAGTGAACGAAAGTGTGGAACACAAAAAGCGTGCACAGTTAATATTTAGATTGTTCTGAAAGGACAAAAGCCCCCTTTTCCCTGCTGCACTCCAAACACTTCTCTTAAGTCAACTTTTATTACCATTTACTTATATTCATCTATATTCAATATCTAATTGAAACCAATTCATAATGATCACACAGAAATATAGCATTGTTTATATTTCCTTTGCAGTTAACTTCTCTCGAAACCTTGCTGTTATTTAATGACTTAACAGTGTTCAAAAACTTTGCTAAATGTTATTAACATTCTCTTGTAGCACACATGCGCAGAATGTTTAAGAGAGCGCTGTTAAGCTGCTCTCTTTGGCATTTTTATAGCTGGTTTTGAAACTTGGCTAAGTGCTGGCCACCAATCAAAAGTAACAGTAACCGAGCTGGATAAGATTCTGTGGCTTCGATTTCATTCACAAAACACTTGAGTAGATATATTTATTTTATTTAATGCAGCACATGCGCAGCGAATTAATAAACTCTTACAACTTACATTCAATAAACAAGCGGGAGCTCTTATACTCTTACAAGGATGTTAACTGAAATTCGGAGTACTTTAACAGAGAGTTTTCAGTTTTACAAAGATGTTTAAATAACTTGACTACTATGTCTGTTGATTCAAAAACATATTAGAAATGTATATACTTTAAATAACATACAATCCAATCATCAATTTAAACACGTTATTAAGTAATTTTATTACATTCTATGCTCATACAAATATAGGCATAATTAACACAAACTCACCTAACTTAATGTCGGGACAGTTATTTTTATTTGTGCTTCATAAACGAAGTTCGAGATGTTGATAAGTTATTGTTTGAGGAAGATGAGTTGACTGTGTTTAGGCATTATGGCAACTAACCAACAAAAGGAATCCAGGTACTGTAATGTTTGTCTTTGCCGAAGGCCAAAGCAGTCCGCACATTTGAATAAATAGTTATCTTAGTTATTTAAATGTTATTATTTTGAATGATGAACAAATATTCACATTATCATAAAAATTAAATTAAAATTAAATAAAATGTAGCCATAATTAGGTGTTGCAAACACATATCTCGAAAACAAAAACAATTTTTATTATGTTTATGAAAACTTAAACGTTATAACAGAAAGCAGTTTAAAATTTTTGTGTTTTATCTAACTATCTGGACAAATTTAAAAAATGCAACAATAACAAAAAGTTTTTCACAGAATAACAAAAATTAAATACAGATATATCCAATATGCTCCATATTTGTACGAAAAACACTCCTTAGGAATAAAATATATTATATATATATATATATATACAGTCGATAAGTTGGAAATGGCAAGGGGATTGCATTTTTTACGAATGACACGGGTATGCGATTTATCGAGATTTCCATTTAACGGGGCTCAAAAATTAAAAATTCGAATAAACGGGGCTTTTACTTATAGAAAATAAACAAATTAATATAAAAACATTTATTTTTACCTCTTATATAATAAACATAAAATAATATATATTATATTAAGTCTTTGACAATTTCACGGCTCGAAAAAAAACAACAGACTATTCGAAAACAATGAGACAAACACAAAATTCAGCATGTTTAGCGACACAAAGGCGGAATTACTGTCTACAAAACCTAAGAGGTGTAAGAGGTTACGAAACAAAACTGTAATTTATAAGAGGTTGGAACATTGTTTGCGTTGCGAAAAATTATACGCATTATCGAGGCGATCAAAATTTATGAGATGATTACGAATTATCAAAGGGGTTTTTAGTTTTAATTATTGGGACTCGACTGTATAAATTATTTTCTATAAAAATCAGATTTCAGTTTTAGGAGCTCTCAACTATTAAGTTTTATTTAGAAGTCTTAATAGCAACAATATTTTTTTTTAAATAATAACGTCCGATGTGAAATAAGCGACGAGTTTGCAAAAGCAATTGACAATCAAACATTCTCACAAAACTTAATATATTTAGTTTATGGCAATCAAACTTTTTGTGTAGTTAATGTGGTTTGCCAGCGTTAAAACTCACAAACATTTTCTAAAAACTATTCAAAATTTAAGTTAATTAGTTGTATTAAATCCAACTATTATGTAACAAAATCTGAGCTTATTATTATTTATAGTAAAAAAACCCTTATTAGTAATAAAAATATATGTTTTTTTTATGATTTATTATTAAAATTTTTATTAAAATAATCTCCACTCCTTTTAATAATTATTATTATATATAAATATAAACATACCTATGCGAATTATATAATTTGTTAATTTAAATTTATATAGAATATATATACAAATATATATTGTTGCATATGTGCATTAATTTACTGTTCAATTCAATAACATTTATTGAAATTTAGTTTTCCGTTACATTTTTGGTTCCACTCGACAAAGAGGTTCAATATTGATATAGTTTTTAGTTCATTTGGTTTTCGTTGCAATGCTGCCAAAAGCTTACTGCATACAATAACAGTTGGCTGTTCTGTTAAGTAACAGACTGTTAAGTAAACATGAGTTCGAAATTGGCACGATGCCAAAAAGTTCTTTTGGACAACAAAAAAATAGCTTTGCGAGAAAAATTCTTAAAGGGAAATTTTATCAAATTCTTCCCAGGGAAATAAAATAAATGGGATTTTACTTTTACTTAATTCATTGCAAACGTTTGACGCAATTAACGCATATTGCGTATACGACAGTGTGGCGCAAGGCGGGCAAGGAAGAAGTGAACAAGGAGCAAGGACATTATGTGTTGTGATGTCTGCTCCAGTTGCTGCTGAAAAGGCCAAAGGCAATGATTGCACATTACAGCTAGGAGGAAAAGAAGAACAAGGACAACTCCATTGGGTATAATAAATTTCCAATTATGATCGGTCGACTGTTTGCGGTTGCAACTGCAGTGCAGACCAATTCATTTTAACCCAATCAGAGCGCACTTCTTTTGCCCCCCAACCCCCCGCCCACCACTTCCCACCCCCTCACGCAATGTGCGTGGAAAATTATGCGCCCAGCAAATTGGATTAATTATGAAACCATGAAAATTGGGTTAATTCCTTTTGGTTAAATAATTGCCAAGCATTTGCTGTCCATTGAACTCAAACCGATGCAACGCCCATTTTTTGTTTTCGCCGATTTCCACTTTGAACTGGATATATTTACATGAGTGCAGCTATCGCGTCCATTTGGCATCCGGTGGCACGTGGCACGTGCTGTTGCAATTACACAATGCGTTAATAAAAACAAATGAGTTTCACGCGGCGATCAGCTGCCATTTAATGTAATTATTTAAATACAATTTACAATTTGGCTCATTTAAATGAATGCGCCAGGTCAGCAAATGCAACAACAACAACAATATCTCCCAAGTCCTTCAACACAATCAGTTACCAGTTTTCCCACCAACTGGGCCACATTTAACACGCGTCGTTCTGTGTTCTTTACTCGGGTTTACTTATGTTTTGATTTCAATAAGTGTAATTAATTCAGCACACGATGGCGGAAAACTGCAACGGGAGCACTTAATGCAGGGGATTGGCAAGACACTTACTAGCACGGCCGCATTACATAAAATCTGCACATGAAGCTGTTTTAATTATATGCCTCAATTCGCTTTAACTGGCATATAAAAAAAAACACATTTTTATCATTTCTCTCTTTTTCGGACTTCATTTTTGAGTATTTAATGAGTTATTCACAGATTTACACAAGGAAACATTTGTGGAAAATAAAGTTGAACTTATTAAGTACATTTTTGGAGCTGTTCACTCTATGTAAATTTACTATATTGAAAATACAAATGCCGCCCTCGTGAGCCCCAAGTTCAAGTTTACATAACCAATCAAGTGATAATTAATAAAAAAAAATCTTAAGAATCACTTGTCATATAAATAATAATCTTGGTTAAGTTTGTCTATAAGATAATCCAATAATAATATATATTTTTACAGAAATTTCCTTTATAAAATCCTTTTGCATATACCCTTGACATTCGAATATTCCCTTCATAAAACATTACTGGCGCCATCTACCGTGAAAAAATGTTGACAACAGCTTTAAGAAAGCTTTGATAGCATTTCGAATTAAAAGCTTGCAACTTAACAGCACTAAAGCTTTAGTTTTATTACTCAACCATTGTTAAGTAATATTTATTATTTCCAACTTTATTTATACTGTTATGAGACCATATGTTCGTTTTACAGATTGAACAGCAGCTAAAGCTTCAACTGCAACCTTGAAAATGGAAACTTGCAATATTTAGATATGCGTTGAACTTAATATTTGCATTTTAAGAAACATAAACATTCAAAGTTTTTAAAACAAAAAACAAATTTTCAACTAATAATTGTAAGAAAAGTTTTAGAAAACACCGATTTTCATATAAACAATATTAATACTATTCATTTTTGGGATCAAAGAAGTCTTCATCATAAATTGCAGATTTTGTGGAAAAAAAAACGAGGATAGTGCAATGAGAGCGCGTGTTAACCAACTGATATTTGCATCTTTATTTTTCAACATTTTTCTCAAGCTTTTGTTTTGGTCATAAACTCAGTATTAGTGCTGCAAATTCTTGGAATGTTAATATATGCATATAAAAAAACGCTAAATCTACCGTTGGTTTCATTGCATTTATTGCATAAATTATTTATGTTTCCATGACTCTTATATTACGAAGGTACAAATAACATTAATTTCACGCAAATAAACCAATAAAAACGAAAAAGCCCAGCCAGACATTTTTCTTGGAAGTGTTTTGCTTTTATAGGCAGTCGCAAAAGGGAATAAAGAACAAATATCGTATCAGAGCAGAGTTCAAATCAAGTTAATTGATTAAATGACATTTGTCGCTCCCAGAAGCACATAAAAAATACAAAAAACAGCAAACCCTTCCGATCTTTATATGCAAAGAAGAGCGTTGGCGACATTGTCAGCCCAATTATTTGGTTATTAGTTATTTATGAAGCCGTCGAGTAAGCCGCTCAACTGGCCACAAGCCAGTACCAAAAAAATACCCCGCTGCCCCTCCCCAATCGACTTTTGTCCGATTGCACAGCATGATACTGATACTGTCAGTGGGAAAAGAATATATATGTATTTATATATATATATTTATTTATATATATATATATATATATTGTCGGTTGGCAATTGTGCAGCTAATCAACTCGCGAACTGACTGAAAATATTATTTTGTTTGCTGTTTGGCTGTTTAATAAGCGAGCAGTGGACAGGAGACAGGGGGCGTGGTATCCCGGATCCCCTCCTACTTAACATTTAATAAATGTTTTTGTATCGTTGGCGCAACGCTATGCATAATTTTCAATGATTGTATTTTAATTAATGCAACAGCTAGCAAAATGTACAATTTAAATATAAAATTCGGTAATTAGCACGTTCGACTCACAGATATCCTGCAAAAATGTAAGCCAAATTATACTCAACAAAACTCAAATGAAAGAACACTAAGCTGATAATGAGACAACTTTTTGGCGCTTAAATCAAAATACAAATGCTGTCAAATTAAAGTTAATCTTGACTTGAGATTGGAATTTGTATTAAAGGACGATTTTTTAAGAAAACATATTCCTTAATAGGAGACTGAAAATTTTTTTGAATAGGATAAAAAAAACTATTATATAAAAAATAAATCTAATCTTTTATATTAAAAATAAAAACACGTCCCACACTTATTTTAAATGCGAAACTTTGATTTTGATTCAATCATATGACTGATTTAACACATCTTTTTCTAACACGCCAAAAATAAACATTATATTAACATTGAATTGGAACGAATGCCTTTTTGTGCCTGAATAAATAAGCAACAAATCTCTATATAAAAAATATGAGCCAACCAATGCCAAATTGAATTTTTGCAGCAGAT
The DNA here is from genome assembly GCA_004143845.1 of Drosophila lacertosa. Taxonomy (NCBI): domain Eukaryota; kingdom Metazoa; phylum Arthropoda; class Insecta; order Diptera; family Drosophilidae; genus Drosophila; species Drosophila lacertosa. The sequence continues at coordinate 59,288 of SCDZ01000791.1, read as the reverse complement.
TTTTCAGCAAGCCAAATATCAAACACATAAGAACCTTTCCTTTTAATAACGTTTAAACGTGATCAAGTTAGGAACTCGATTTTTTTCAACTGTGAAGAATGCTGTCTATAGCTTTTTTAAACAAATTACAACACCTCAGCAATAATTTGGCACACCCCATGCCATAAGTTTTAAGCTTTACAGGGCATCAAAACGAACAAAAAGGATTGAAAACGTATTTGCAAAAAAATAAAAGCGTGCTGGCAAACTAACTAACGGCTATTGTTTGGCCAATGGGCCATCATTTACATAGACCATGCCATTGACCAATGCCCTACAAAACAGAAGCCCCTTCCCGCAGAGCAGATCCTTCCCTCCTGTTGATACCGCTTCAAATTATCGACTGGCCATTTTGTATGCCTGTCGATACGAAATTATTTTGTGTGTGTGTGTGTTTTCGTGTGTGTGTTTGTGTGTGCGCCTTAGAACAATGGCTTTAAATTAAAAGTGGAAATCAGCAGCAAAATATGCACAGCGTTTGCTATATCTCCCTCCCGCTCTCACTCTCCCTTACTCCTTTTCTATCTCTCTCTCATTTTCTCTCACGTTTTTGGCAGTGTATTGCACAATGGCTTGCATTAAACATAGTACGTGTAATTATTATCATTTTGTTCCAGTTTGTATATGGTCTATGCCGAGCACAGTGGCGCCCTCACGCGGCGATTGGCTTACATTTTAAATACCCCCCTCTAGTTTATATCAACAGATTTTATGCTCATTTAATTTTAAACTTTTTATGACATCACATAAAAAGTTGGACTTTCGTATGTTTTGTTTGAATTTGGTTTTAGTTTTTGCTTTTAATTGAAATACGTTGCGGTCTCGTCTTCATTCTATTCAAGCCAAGTTGTTTTATTTGTTTGTTGTCCTTCCTGTTTTTCTTTTTTATATATGTGCATTTATATTATTGCTCTGCATTTTTATATTTAGACTTATGTAAAACCAAATTTTGTTGTACATCTACTTTAAGAGTAGTTAACAAACTGGTTAAATTTCTTACGTAGATCTGTTTCGTATAATAAGTTTCCTTTCTTTCATTTAATATATGTTTGTTGTTTTCTGGATTGCATTTCTTTCTTCTATACGCTGAATATCTTTTTATTAACTTTTATTATTCTTCGCACACTTAAATAAATATAGATAGGTTTTCTCTTCCACTTTTCGTGTCAAATTAATACGTACTTCTCAAAAAAGAAATTTCTATTGCTTTTTAAATCACTTATGCACAAATGAACAGCTTATTATTATATTTGATCAATGTATGAAAAGTTTTCAGTTGTATTTTCAGTCCGCATTTATCTCTTTTCTTTATTAATTTAAACAGTTTTAGTTAATTTTCGTTGTCGAACGTCTTTTTAAATCAGCTTATGAGTTGAAACAATATTTTTCTGTTTTTTTCCCTTTTTTCAATAAAACAAACTTAAAGTTCAATTAAATTTCCTTAATCCATTAATCGCTCAGTTTTTTTTTAGATATTAGCTATTGTCTGGCTAACCCCTTTTGATTTTTTTTGTGACTAAGCCACTGTCCAAGTTGCTGTTGTTGTTCAGTTTAACAGGCCATGCGAACAAGCGACCAGTGCCAATTTGTAGCTTATTGTTAACTATTTATTAACAAATAACTTAATAAATAAGCTGGACACACACGCACACACACACATACTCACAGGCAAACAGACAATGGCATTGCAATCGTCAATGGTTGCATTTCAATTGCATTTGCAAAATGAAATTTTGTCAAAGTTCAATAACAGACCCCAAAAGGGCCCCCAACACATTTCTGGCTTGCCCTTGTTTATACAAGTTGTGGTCGTTAAGAGGCGGGGCGGGTGGGTGGGCGTGGCTGCGGCGTGTGACTCATTAGCGTCTGGTGAAGCTTTTGATTGATTTTAATTTGTTGTTCAATTAGTGGCTCTCATTCAATTCCAATTTCATTGCATGCAATGAAAAATTAGTCGAATTTATCGCTACTCGCTTTTCATATTTTTGGCAGCTTATTTCGACACCTCCTCACGGCTAACGCGTTACCGCCCACTTTACCGCCCGCTCACATTTGAACAGGTAATAAAAATTTGCTTTTAATTTGATTTTAATCAATTTAAATTTGAAATGTGCCGTGATTGAAGTGCTTTGATCTTGATTGGGTTCACTTGTTTAGAATGCGAGAATTCAGCTGCCAAATAATCAAGATAGTCACACCAAATATGCTGTTGCTTTGCATACGAGACTTTAAGTTAACTGTTCAGTAGAAATTGGTTTTGGACTAGAGTTTAAATAAATTTATGCAGTTTTACATTCTTTACTTTACTTTTTGGGGGTCACGTTAATTTTTATTTAATCAAATATTTTTAATTACCAAATGTTTTATTTATTTGCATTATTATTTTTATATACATATTTTTCCCTCGCCATCATATTTAAACATTTATAAAATCTGCACAAAATGTGCTTTATTTATTTAAAATTAACTTTGTGTACTAACCTAATAAATAACGATTTGTTTTTTTTATAATTTTAGCGACAATTTTAATTGATTCGTTAAATGTTGTCGCCCATGTAAATTGGCAAAAAACAAGTGTTATTTTTGGCATTTCAACAATAATATTTGCTTTATCTTTACGTTATTTTAAAATTTAAAATGCATATTTTTTATTTGATGGTATAAATAAAGGAAAGCAATGTTTTTTAAAGAGAAAAAGCTACTTTATAGAGACAGCTTCAATATAATATAATAATATGAACCGAATATTTGAGTCGAAATAAGTCTTTTATTAAAATCGATACCTTCATTTTTTTCGCCACTTTTGTTAGTCAGCATTAAAACTACTCATAAGGCGCCTAAAATCACGCAATAAATTCTTTTATTGGTCCATTCGTAGTTTCTGTTCGCATTTGCCAAACAGTTTGCCTAAGCTTTCGCCTAAATACCAGGTAATGCCAAGCTTTAGAAATCTGTTATCTTTGAAGTGATTTCCCTAATCGCATTTGGCTTTGCAGTGACTTTGAAGAGTGACAGAGCAAGAGAAAAGGAAAGAAAGAAGGAGAGAGGGAGAATTCGCTTGGCACACAGTGTGTGAGATTTTCCATTTTCCTTTTCATATACATATGTATGCACATATTTACAGACGCATGTGAGCAAATATATACTTTTAATTTCCTTCATTCTTTAGAGGCTGTAAAAATATGCTTAGGCACGCATTCAGCTGGCCAGGTGGATAACTAAAGTCCTGCGGCCGCCAACAAGTGCCGGCAAATGTGCCGTGAAGAAATCATTTAGGATTAGTTTAATATGATACAGGCACACATACACGCACACGCACATACACTGGCAAACCCAGGCTGGGAGGGGAGAGTGGATAAGGCTGCTGAAATAGGCAAACAGTACTTAAAAATGGCCAAGCAGCAACAAAATGTTGACTACTTAGACACGCATACACACACCCTCACACACACTAATACACATGCTCACAAGGACAATACTATTAGCGAGCAGCCTAACGAAGGACCAAAAGGAAAGCCAACTCAAAGGCACAAAATACATGAAAAAAGAAACATGACAAAAAAAAAATAGCAAAAAAGAAAAGTTGAGCCGGCATAAGGACACGGACAAGCAAAATATTGGTTAGCTAAAGCAAGCCCCCCCGCCCACCTCGCCCCTGCCACTGCTGCAGGAAAGAAAAAAAAAATAGAAATGACAAATTTGCAAATGTTAAGACGAAAAGAAAACATCAACATAAGTTATAGGCTTAGTGCGTAATCGTTTTTCGTAAAACGATGGCAGCCAGCGACAGCAGCCAAAAGCAGCAGCAGGAGCAAAACCACAGCACGGTCCCAAGGATGAGCCCAAGGCTGAGGCAGCAGCAAAAGATGTTTGCGGCCAAACGTAGAAAATCGCAGCCAATTGCAACATGGTGGTAACGGTACACACTACCAGCTACCGATAGACCATAAAGTTATTCAATCTTTTAAACTAATGAGTGGAAATTGAAATATGGCAAAAAAAATGCATATTTAAAAGGCAAAAAGGTATTGAACACTAGTCTACAGAATATTTAACTGTGCAGTGTCTCTTATCTATACTTATAAAAATGTCAGTGTTGCAGTTCCAATGTTATCGATAATTACAAAAATTGTTCAGCACTAGCTTATAAGTTGGATAATTTTACAAAGTAGCTTTAACACACTTCGCATGTTATCGATAACTGCAAACGTTATTCAGCTATTTAGCGATTTTAAAGTATTTACCAACACTAGCCAAACTTATTACAAAACTTATTATTTCTTCATCTATGAAATTCCCCCTGTTATCGATAAATGCACTAGATATTAAATATGTTTACACACTTAGCAAGTCAGCTATGCCCTTTTTTATAGCTTATCTTGGCCACAGCAGCAGCTGACCATTCCCTCTCTTTTTTCCCCCTCCATATCCCTTCTCGCTGAGCTCCCAGTATACATCGTTGTTCAAATTAAAAATGCATAAAAGCAAAAATGTGGAATTATTGTGATAAAATAAACACAGAAAAGCAGCCGCAGCGCAACACTAAACTACGTGAATAATACAAAGAGAGAGGAGACAAGCATAGAGAGGAAAAAAAACACTGCGGGACAGAGGAGGGCAAAGAAGAGGGGGTAATAAGAAAAAGAACGTGACATTGGCCTGGCCACTGTGAGGAGTCGTCGCTTTGCCGGGGCTGATGATGTGGATAAAATAAACATGGGACATTGGTTTCGGTTGGGGCCTTGTTGAACAAGGGCGGCGCGGGAAGGCGTGGGCGGGGGTAGGGAAGAGGGTTGGGTGGGTATTCAACAAGGACAAGACAGACGAAAGCGTGTTTAAACATTAAAAGGACCATTAGATACGCCTTAAAGTATGCTTCAAGTAGATTATCTTCCATCAGTTTTGTTTGCTTACTTGGAATTGTTTCGCTTCATTTTTCTCGTTTGCAAACACACTCACACACACACACACATCTCTATTTGGCTATGTGTGTCCTTTCTGCGCAGCTCAAGTCGCTCGCCTTGGCTTTGCTTTACTTTACTTTACTTTACTGTACTTTACTGTACTTTACATTGCCGCACACACAGCACAGTGAGGCGTCATTTGGTGGTCCACGGACCACAGATCTAGCCCGGGCCAGCCAGTCGGCGTTATTATAAATTGTGCGCGTGTCCTTGTAAAATAACATCAAGTGAACCTAAAGGCCGGTCCTGCCTGTGTCGCCTTTCCGCTTTCCCGTCTAACCATTGCAACTTTTGTCCCTGTGCTGATTCTTAAATTACCAAGAGTGCGAGTTTTGTGGCGCTTATTGCTTTTGCCCCCCACCCCGCTTTACCGCCTTTGCGTGCTGCGGAAAGTGGCGACCAGCCGTGTCTCAAGTCACTGAGCCTTGACTCAATTTAAAGCTGAAATCGTTGATATTTTCAATTTCAATTTCAATTGAATCAACCGCATCTAGCATTAGTTTAACGAATTGAACCTAACTTTGTTGCCGTCTTGTTTTAATCTTACTTAATGTAAGCATATAACAGCTGTTTAAAGGATTCTCTGCATTAAAATGTACTCATGCGACGGAATTTAATTACTTAAAGAATTTTGTTTTATTTAGTTTTCACTTGAGTGAGCCTTTGTTTTACAAACCAAAACCAACTTTTTGACAGCTTTCTTAGCATTTTTATTACATTCATTTGGAATACGTTTAATTTAAATTTGTAGTTGCTAATTATTGTTTTATTGAAAACTACATTTACGTTTCATTAATTTTAATAAAAAACTTGACCGCACTTTATTAAACTTTAACCCATCTAATGTGAGGTTTAATTATTCAAAAAGTGCCTTAGCCTAATATGCTTTTCACTTGAAAAAGCGAACCCCATTTTAACACTCAAATAAATCTAAATGTTTTGGCCTTTTGGTTAGATTTCCTTTTAAACTTGCATGAACCTAACCTCAGTTTAAGCTTACCGTTCTTTTCAGTTATTAAAAGTCCTTTCTTCTTCAATTTGTATTACTCTTTAGTGTACTTAACCTCACTAAAGGCAAACCTATCCCTACTTATTACTTTTAATCCAACCCAATCGGATTCGTTTATATAAATTAACATTATTAGTGAGCTAATGTTTGGAGTCTATTTAAAGCAGCAGTCGATAAGTTTCAATTTGGATCGCAAGTAAGCTAATTTAAGCAAACCCCACTTTAGCCAAATTAACCCTACCTAATCTGACCTAACCCATTGGCATCATCGCCAATTGGTTCCAATTAGTCAAAATTATCGGTGCATTGCCATTAAAGCGTATCAACGTATCAATCGGCTGCAATTACATTAGCGCCTCGCTGTTTGCCGAGCCCTGCGGCATGTTCTGGCTGCCATTCAACGCGAAGCGGCATCTACATGCGGCACGCTCGCCTATTCCTGCTGCTATTGCTGTGCCACGGCCTGGCGCTGGGCCAGCGCTTCAGCCTGCCCAGCGTCGATGAGGACATGGAGCGCCTGGCCCAGGCCACGATCCACGTGGTCGGCGGCTACATAGCCACAAAGATTAATACGCTGGTCGTGCGGCGACACTGCCTGCAGTGCGGCGACGCAGTGCACCAGCAGCAGCAACAATTGATTGACCAGCTGCTGCAGCAACTGGCGCTGCACCTGACGCTGCTCCTTTGCCGCGGCGACGCCAGCGAGCGTCCCTGGGACTACACGCTCTTTGTGGTGAACGAAGCGCGGACTTTCGAGTGAGTAGTTTAAGATGTTCAAGAAACTAATCTATTCTTTGGCTAGCCACAGCTGGGACACTAAAGCGAACTAAAAGCTTTTCTTATTTGCAAAAGAATTAAAATTGGTTTCACTCACCGTTAAATCCGATTGATGAGACCGAAAGAGAGAAATTTAATCCGTTCTCTTGTACTCATTTTTACACATAAACTTTTTCACTTTAAAAAAAATTTTATGCACGCACTTTGATTTCACATTTTTAATTGCACTTTGTTTTTTTCTTTTGCTCTGCTTAGCTTTTTTGGAATTTGCTACTTATTTTCAATCACTTTTTATTCATTTCGATATTTGTTGCACATCTATTTAATGCTGAATCTCACTTATATTTCCATCCCCTTTTTTCCTCAGCTTCGCTTCACATATACATGTACATTTTTCTCCCCACTCAACCTACCTCAACATCTTTTTCATAAATCTTTTCCTTCTCTGTTCTCATTTCGCCCACATTCACTTTATTCTTCTTTTTCTCTTTCGCTTTACCTCCATCTCTCTCTCCCCACACTTGGTAACAAACCACATCTTATATGCTTCCCTTCATCTATTCTTCAATTTCTATATAACGGTTAACTTTTTCTCTCTTCTCTTTATTTCTAATAGAAAACTGTACTTCAATTACACGTACTCTCTGCACGAACGTGAATTTTACTTTCTGGTGGTGCTCATGGCCCGCTTGCCGGAGTCAGAACTGCGCAGATCGGTGGGCAGCATCTGTTATGTGGCTCTGAAGAGCCGGATAATTAACGTGGTGGTGCTGGCGCAGCGCGAAGACGGCGAGATCGGTATCTATGCGTACAGATTGTTTGGGGAGCGCTGCACGCCCGGCATCAATCCGTATCAGAGCAATCGCTTTTTGTCGCGCGATAGTCTTTTGCACTCGGAGCTTTTTCCCAAGCGCTTCACCAATCTGAGCCACTGCGCGCTCAACGTGACCGGGCATCAGATGCCACCGCACTTTATGTACCTGCCGGCAAATGGTGTCGCGTTGCCACCCGACGGTGCGCTCATTAATATGCAAGATTTGCGCGGCATCGACGGCGAGCTGCTGCGTCTGCTGGCAAAAGCGCTGCGCTTTCGCGTGCGTCTTAAGATACCCATGGAGAAGAGCGAGATCTTTAGCGCGAACCGTCTGAACGGTTGTTTTGCACAGGTAAGTTCTTAAAATTATTGCAAATCACAATCGAAAGCGCGCTTATAAACCGCTCCATTTTTACACCGACGCTAAACTATCGATAAAACTAAGCATGCCCATATTCCAATAGGTTGTCCAATCTGATTTTTACAGTGCTGTAAAGTGTCGATAGTTTCAGATTTAGCAATGGCACCATGAGTCAAAATAAACATAAAATATATATAAATGTATAAACAAATTAAGGTTTTCTAATTTAAAAAATTACATTATTCACAATGTCACTTTGATGATAAAAAATATAAGTAGCTTCAAATTGAGTCGAAAAAGACTTATCGATGCTATCGATAACTTTTACCGAAGAAGTGCAATTTAAATTTTTGAAAACTATAATAATCTTTGCAAAGGCATTAATATAGAATAGCCGCAGCTTAAATAATTAATGTTTGCTAAATAATTTGGCTGTATCATTCACGTAAACTCTTATGCAATTTTTAAAGCACTCAGAATATGTACACCTTTTAAAATATATGTTTTTTGCACCCAGTTGGCAGCTGGCGAGGCGGATCTGGCAATTGGCGGTTTCAGCGGCTCGGACGAGCGACGCCAACACTTCTCCACCTCGTCGGTGTACCACCAGAGTTATTTCATCTTTGTGGTGCGCACGGAGCGCTATTTCGGTCCCTTCGGCCAGCTGGTGCGTCCCTTTGGCCGCCTGGTCTGGCTCTCGCTGCTGGTCACGCTCTGCGCCGCGCTGATTTGCGTCCACTGGCTGCGCATGCGTGTCCGGCTGGCGCATCCGCTGGAGAATCTGGTGGCTGTAACAATTGGCAATCCGGTGCCGGTGCAGCGTGTGCCACTGAGCGGTTTCCTGCGCCACCTGCTGGCCAACTGGCTGCTGCTAACGCTGGTGCTGCGCTGCGCCTACCAGGCGAAGCTCTTTGACATGCTGCGCACACATCAGCACCAGCCGCTGCCGCACGGGCTGGGCGGGCTGCTGCGACAGAACTATACGCTGATCAGCACTGGCTATCATGACTTCTATCCCCGCGAGCTAACGCTTGTGACCGACGGCAATTTCTCGCAGCGCTACCAGCTGCTGCAACAGGCGCCGAAAGGCACGCGCCTGGCCACCATATCGCTGATCAACAATCTGGCGCACTGGAATCGCCTGCACCGCAAAAACAGCCATCTGACGCACGTGCGCGAACCGATCTACTTGTATCAGCTGGTCATCTATTTTCCGAACAACACCATCTTCAAGTTCACCATCGATCGCAAGATCGAACAGCTGCTCAGCTCGGGCGTCATGAACCACATCGAGCGACGCTACCTGCCCGTGGCCTTCGTCGACATGAGCACCAACATGGAGCTGGTCACGCGCATCACCAACGAAATGATGCGCGGCGTTTATCGTTGCTACGGCGCCCTAATGCTCATCGCGGCCATGGTGCTGCTGCTCGAGCATCTGGCGCTGCACTGGCGTTCGCTGCGGCGCCTTCTCGACTGGCTGCAGTGAAATCAAATCTTAGCCGTATTTAGCTTATAGATTGCTCTTTAAAATTAAGTTGAACTGTTGGCCATGCGAGGCAATCAAGAGCTTTGAATGGTTTTAAGTGAAATGCTATCCGCACACTTTTTTTCTCTCACGCTCGCTGTATACCCTATGCCTGTGAGCCAAAAAGGGTTGTATTAGTTTAGTGCGGGACTTTATATTCTACTAAGTGGGAATACTGTAATACAGGGTATTCTCCTCGCAGATCCAACTCCATCGTGTCTGGCTCTGTGTCCGGATTTGTAGCCAGCATGGCCTTAACAATTGATTTAAGACTTGTAATGCATGACCAACAGAGCTCCCAATTGGACACCCTCTTTGCCCCACCCAAAGCCCAGCCAAATGTGTATTTGTGTGTGTGTGTATGTGTGTGTATGTGTGTGTAGCGTCAACTGACCAAGCGGCACGGAGCGCCACTTGAGTTAAGCTGCGCAAACGTTTGCATAATCACGTTCCAATTTAAATTGCTCTATTTGCCGCTTTTACCCCAATTTCTGCCCCCCACCCCGCTGAACCAAGGGGAATGCAGCTGGACTTGGCTGGCATTGGCATCTCTCAAACTGGAAAACTGGATGATTTTTATTAGCTGTCGCCGCTGGAGCGTAGCTGTTGATGCTGTCCATTCGAACATCCCTCCCATTCCACGTCCCGTTGAAATGTTTGTCGAGTGTGTTGGAACTATGGCGAAATGTGATTGTGTTTTTGATTTCCTTCTATCTCTCTCGAACGCTCAAGTGGGACACGGAGTCGGTCAGCGGACTTTGCGGCACGAATTCAGATGCCTGCAAATTCCGAACCGGATTTAATAACGTAATAACTTATTTAACTTATCGTGTATATATTATAAAATTTTGCATTCTACCCTTGATCACAATTATACTCTACATAAAGGAAATCCAATTTCGATTAGGTTTGGCCAAACATCGGATTTTCACTAATCCCAGCGATTACATTTCTCGTTGCGTACAATTGGGAAGCCGCTGAGACCCTCGTCCGGCTGGCATTTGACCGGAGGCACACGGACGCCAGTGCCAGGATTCTTTTGGTTGTGATGAAATTTGAGCGAGATTCGTTCCCAGTCGTAGATCTGATCCTTTTTCATGTACAGCTTGGCGCTCAGCTGGCGGAACATCTTGCGCAGCTTGTTGTAGTCCGGCTTGGCATCGAATCCGAGCTGATGACAATAGTTAAGATACATGGTGAACTCACTGGGGTAGCCCTGGCAAAGGATTTCGTTGCAAATCGCACGCTTCCTTTCGTAGATGCGCTCGTACTTCTCGTGCTTCGTGGACGCCTTGATGCCCTGCCAGGGCAGGTTGCCGCGCAGAAAATAGAGCAGCACATAGCCCACCGAGATTAGATCGTCGCGGCGCGACTGCTCGACGCCCTCGTGCGCGGATATCGAGGCGTAGCGGGCGGTGCCCGTCAGACTGTTGTCCTCCCGATACGGTATATGAACATGCGTAATGGGGTCCGCGTATTTTTTCGCTAGCCCAAAGTCGATCAGATGCAGGCGCTTGCACGTCAGATCGCGTCCAATAAGAAAGTTGTCCGGCTTGATGTCCCGATGGACAAAGCCGCGTCCGTGCACCTGCTCCAATCGCAGCAGCATCTCGTCGGCCAGCATCAGGACCGTTTTCATTGTGAACGATCGACTGCAGAACTCGAACAGATAGTTGAGCGAGGGTCCCAACAGCTCCATTACCAGCGCACAATAGTCGTCCTCCTCGCAGAAGTAATGGATGTGTGGCAGGCCGGGGGCCGGACGGATCGCCTTGTAAACGCGATACTCGAAAGCGAGCTGAGGATACGCCACATTCGTCTTCTCTATCTTGATGGCCACTCTCTCGCCCGTGTACAGCGATGTGGCCAGATAGATCTCTCCGAACGAGCCGCTGTCGAACTGACCCACCACTTTGTAGTCACCCACAAAGGATTCGCGCGCTTCGTCGTCCAGCATCTCCATTGTGCGCACTCCTTGAGCTTAACGTAAGCTTTAACTACAACAAAAAAAATAATTAAAACAACTTTATATACTTTACGATATGCACATAATTTGGTGAGTTTATAAAAGTGAATTCTTCAAATGACATTTGCTGCAAATGAAACTTTAGTTTTTCAATCAAGCTTTAAGCTGCTTTTGAAAGCACAATATAGTTTGAAGCTTTAATTAAGCGTACTGTAATTAAATTTAAATTAAACCTAAAGCTGTATTTAATTACTTATTTAAATATTTAATAATCCCCTTACAAAGCTTAAAGCTTTAATAAAAACTCAATTTCGTATGCCTGCAGTAATAAGTTAAAAGCACATAAAAGATTAAATTTATATTAAACCTAAAGCTGTATTTAATTACTTTTTTAAATATTTAATAATCCCCATACAAAGCTTAAAGCTTCAATAAAAGCTCAATTTCGTATGCCTGCAATAACAGTTAAAAGCACATAACAGATTAAGCATCAATTAATTGGCAGCTTTCGATATCTTAAAGCTATAATTTTTTATTGCAAATTATTAAAATTAAGATACATAAAAGCACATGAAAGCCTATGCCAGGCAATGCAACTTTTTAAGCTTAAAGCTCCATTCATTTGATCCAAGTGAAAGAACTTTTTATATATAGACAAGTCTCTCAGGTTCTCATTGCAAAAGCTTTTAAAAAGCTTTAGGTTAATTTTAATTATAACTATATTTCCAAAAGCTAAAACGAGATGGCTTTCAAATATCTTGAACTACGTTTAATAGCGCATTTACATATTTTCAGCTTATATTTTCATTAGATTTTCCTAATTTGCCAACGTTGATGAGCAGAAAGTGGTGAAAAGCTGAGGCTTTGTCCGCAGTTTGCCACTTGAAGTTTTAAAGCACACAACATGATGACGATGGTGACTGACGGCCTGACATGGTCTCGGTTGCCAGCCTCCAGTTCCACACACACACACACACACACATATGTTTGTGGTGTGTGGTGCGTGTGCGTATCGATTATCTGAGCCGTGCACGCCGCCAGACGGCGGCAATCCGGACAAGGATGAGGCCGCACTACAAGAAGCATAAAGGAGGAGAAGGACGACGACAACGAGGACGACGACGACGGATCAACTAGCCAGTAATAATGTCTTTCGCTGACATTTGACATTTTGGCTATATTTCACTCACATTGTGACAACTGGCAACTTGGCATTCAAATATATCCAGACTGTCGCACAGTGGGGCAAAAACTAATCAGAACGAATATCCTTCAAAGCTTTATAATTTATTATTAATTAATCTTATTATTATAATTAATTTAACCCTTCAAAGCTTTATATTAATTAGTATTATTGATATTATCACACTTTAAATAGTTAAAAATTGTATAAAATTTTTTTAATGTTACTTCATTCAAGATTTATTTATTAACTCACATATTGGAGTAGACAAAAGGTAGTACCAGGACATTCTCTAAGTGCGCTCTCATATCCTTTGCTGAAAGACTTCCACAAGTTACTCTAGATCATATGTTTTTTTGTTTCGCTTTTCTTATACCCCTAATCCACTGTGCGTTGCTCTGGGCCGGCCCAGTCACAGGGTCCACAGCCATGCTGGGTTCCAATCCCATTGCCATTCCCACTGCCCATTCCCGTTGCCAATACCAATACGTAGCCGTTACCCAAAGTAGCAGACGCAGTTCCAGTTGCCGGCACAGTCATTCATTCATGCTCAAATGTTTAAGAACAATAAATTTGTGTGTGTGCGGGTGTGTGTGTGTGTGTGTGTGTGTCGCAGACAGACTAAATGTTTGGCAGCGTCGTCTGCCCGCTGCCAACGACATATTCGCCTCCAACCGGAGTCGTGGCTGTAACTGAAGCCGGTGCCGGAGTCGCAGCCAGAGTCGAAGTCGGAGTCGGAGTCGGAGTCCTGTGGTTGCTGGCCATTATCATCAGTGGCAGCAGTCGAGTGGCTCGGCATTTACATCATAACATGGCCAGCTGATGGATAGACAGATAACCAGCATTAGCATTAGCGGCGACCAAGCCTCCACACAGCCATCAGCTCCCGGATCCGGATCCGGCTACAGGCGACCAGCTCCCATGTCCATCGCCCTACTCGTGGGCGTGCTACACGCTGATGTTTGAACATGCGGGTAAATTATCTTTTCATTTCCGTCAACGTCGTCGCTGTCGTCGTCGCAATTGCCACGTCCTCAAGTGGGCGTCCGCCAATCGGGTGGGGTGCACTCATGGAATACCCTAGACAAACGGAAACTGACATTTTTTGCTTGCTCCCCTTGCTTGACCATCGATACTTATCGGTTTTTGTTATCGATAAAATAGAAGAACGCAAGAATAGCGATGAAGTTCAAATTAAGTTGTTGTATCTGTAGCTTGTCAAGAGACGCATAAAAACGTAGGCTTGTGATCGATATTTATCGCTCTTGAAGAAATTGAAGACATTTAACACATATAATACTTCTGTTTACATTGGGTGTCTTTAGCTCTTATAACTTATAAGATGTCTGCAAAGAACATAAGTTTATGCTTGATACTTATCGATTTTGATGATCATGAGGCAAGCTATTGATAAAAGAAATGAAAAATGTGCAATGTTATGGTACACAAAAATAAATAAACAACATAAACTTAATACAGCCTATTTTTTGGACCGCTTGCGCAAAATCCCTTTGATCGATATTTATCGATCTTGGAAAAAATGCGAGATGAATACAAAAAATTAAAAACTTTCCTTATGCACCAACTGCAAAAGTCTTTAAAATATACATATAAGTGGAAAAGTTATATCTATCGATAAATATCGATCTATATTTAAATATATATTAACAGCTGATTCAGCCGACTCCTCCCTTTGCATGTCACAAATTTCACCATCATCATCTTCAGTATAGCCTCTCTGACTTTCATTTATATTTAATGGGCACGGGGTATGCAACAACTAGCTCTAAAGCTTTTAAACAAACGGACAGGTCGCGTCCCTTTTGGTGGAACTACCCTTTGTCGGGTTTCATTAAGGATGCGCGGACAGCGGCAAACAGTGGCCGCATCCTGGCGCTGTGCGTCGCAGTTAAAATCAGCTTAAATCACATTTGCCTTTCGTTAATTGTTTGGTCAAATTATGTGCACATATACACACACACACACACACACACACACATTTACACACAATGCGCTTTTAAATAGGCGGCCATTTTGACATTTTTAATATATGCATGTATATACATATATTGTTTTGTTTGTGCTTTGCAAAAAAATATATATTAAATAAATAAATTACCTTTGTTTTTGACTGATATTTATTTTTTTTAGGTTTTGTTTTTGTTTGGATCTTCAAATAAACAATAATTTACTTAGTTCTAACATTTGTGGAAATGCTGAAAACAGAATGAAAACAGAAATTAAATAGGAAAAATAAAATGTATTTTTTAATATTTAAATATATTTTGATTTACGTTTGAAATTTGATTTTAATGCAGTTAAGCAATTTATAGAGATTCAGTTTAAGACTTATATTATAGACATAGACATTTCTTTTTAACTACTCCTATCTATATTCTTTTAATTACTTAAGTTGACACTCGCAGGATCAATCGTTTCATATAAATTAAAAAAAAAAATAAATAAAGTAAAATTATTTTAAATTAAAATAACTTAATATTAATACAATTAATGTTAATTTTAATTGCTTACATTTTTTTCATTTTTCATATATTTATTTTAATATTTTTCATAGATATTAAGCTAAATTTTATAACGTATACGCCTCCCGTTACGTTGCGTTAAAAAAAAACTAACAAGAAGCGGCTGGACCCAGCCTTTACTTATGTAGTCTAGTGTAACCGCTGAAACATTAAAAATAATTATTTATTTATATACATACATACATATATTAACAGCTTTGAAGGCTTCTTTTAAAGATAAAGAAGATCTTTGGCGAATACTTATCTATTTAGATATTATTTATTTAAAACACAAGTCTATGCATAAGTCAAGTTCTATGTCTGCAGATAAGCATCGATAGCGCAACTTATATTGGCAGCTTTTCAGGCCGGAGCTGCATCCTTAATTTGCAGCGCAAATTCCCCAACGCGCCGTGATAAACTACCGAATATGAACGTGACAAAAGTTGCTGATGACAAAAGCAGAAGCCCGACTAGAAATTGGAGCAGGATGAGGAGTGGAGCAGGGGGGGGGGGGAAGGGCTGTGGGGTCGTTGCAGCCGCACAACAAACAGCAAAATAGAAATGACTTTAATAGCTCATCAATGATTCAAGCGGAAATCCGGGCTGTCCAAGTGCAGTCGGTTTATTGGATACCGGAAAGGCATTATGTTGCCGTTGTCCTGTTGTCTGTCCTGTCCGTTGTCTATTTGTTTGATTGGACTGACTGACTGCAACTCTCTCTTTCTCTTTCTCTCACTCTCTCTGTGTGTATGTGTGTGTGTTGTGCCTGTTTAGCTGAAATGATTTTCACGCTGGCCCCAAAAAGTATGCAACGAAATTTGCATATTGTTTTGTCATACGTCTGCACAGCATATGCAGGGCATTAAATGTGTGTGCGTGTCGAGTGTGTGTGTGTGTGTGTGGGGTGTGTGGAGTGTTTGTGAAGTCAACTCGCACCTGCAGCTGCCTGACCTGACATTGTCCCACACACAGCCCTTTGCACCTGTCTGGCACAAAACTCGCCCTCCCTCTGTCTCCCTCTATCTTTCAACTCTTTCACCCCCTTGTTGTCAGTTTTGGTTTTATGTGACTGCATCATTATTATCATCATTATAGATGGCACACGGCCAGTGGCTATGTGACGGTAGCCGCTTGGCTTTTGTATCTCATTTATTATGCAAATCTAAGTGAGTCTCCCCAACTCGAGACGGGCGGCAAAGAGGCGCCTTTTTGGGGGACTTTGCTGATTGTGTCCGTGTGTCGAATTGGCTTCAATGTGGGCGGCAAATGGTCAACAAGTTCAGCAGCAACAACAATTATGTTGTTGCACTCACACGCAGCAGCATCAGCAGCAGCAACAACAACATAAACTTAAATTACTGTGCACAGCTGCCTTTCAGAATAACTGTGCCTTGGCTTTGTTGGCCTCTTCATTTGGTCGGCATTTGTCAGCAATTACTAATGTTGACTTTTTTAATACACTTGCTTTTCAGCTTTATCAAAGCTTTGTTTTGTGCTCTCTGGCTTAAAAAAGAAGGAACTCTTTTTCCATCCATTCTAAATTGTACCACCCTCAAGACCTCCTGGATCGGGTCTTGACATCTTGATCTAATATTCAATCACGCTTAATTTTCCAGTCAACGGACCATCCTATTGATATTTTGTTATGATATGTTATGTTTTGTTTAATACTATAATTACTTCCCTTATTTTTATTTCTGATTTGTTCAAGTTGCCCCGTAAGGTAATAGCGCACCTATCTTTGTTAAAAATTTCTTTATTATTTTTAATAAAAAAAATTCTAAATTGTCAGCTGCTTGGGTTTTTGTTGCATTCATTCATTGGTTAAGCAGAAAGAAATTATGTGGTATGAAAAACTAAATACTTTAACAGCTTAACCAAATAATTTTATTTTTTCTTGCACTTTTTTTTTTAAAATTGTAATATACTTCATTCCAAATATTTATTTTTATAAAATTAATATATTCCTCTTCAATAATAAATTTATTGTTTAAACTCACGAATTTTAAAATTATCTTTCTATAAATTTAAATCTATAAATTTAATAAAAATATTAAGAAAAATCCAATCAAATCAAAATAAGCCAAAAATATATATTCTAAAATATAATTAATTATGTCAAGATTTTATTTAACATTTTATTATAATTGAAGAAAGGTATTTAAATAGAATAATAAAGAAATTGACATATTATATTAAAAAGAATTTCGATTTCGATTGTAAAATGTTTGTTTTTTATTTTTTAAACTCTTTAAGTTATTTTAAAATAATTACACACAAAAGTAGTATTAAAACTGGCGAGTTAATATTGTTAATATGTTAATGAAAATACATATAAAAAATGTTGTTCGTGAAATTTTAAAGTGCAGTAAAAATGAATATTAATGTAATTGTCTACAAAATACCTAGTAAAATGGAACAAAGGCATTTAATGTAAATAAAGGGAATGTTTTTTGTTAAAGAGCTGGATTAAAATATTATAAAATACAATAACATTTGTTTAGATATTAAAATTTAAATTGAATAAATTGAGTTTTAAAAATAACCATAAAAATGTTCTTATATCTTGATCAATTTGTTTTAATATCTATATATAAGTTAAGAGCTTTTATCTTTATTCAAATATGAGAAAATTAGGCCAAAAATTTTAAAATCTTTTTTGATAAGAGTTAACGGAGAAAAAAATGTATATACATTTATAAATATGTACATGGTGGGACTCAATATCGGAGTTCATAGATTATGCCACTCCCCCAAGTGGGATTTGGGAATTATAATGGTAAAAGGCAGGCAGATAAGTGAGAGTGAGAGAATTGACGCCTGGCCATAATAAAATGTAAATACAAATTTCAATTTTTCGTCGTTAATCAATTACGTGATTTAATTGAAAATGCCAAAGTCAATAGCACAAATAAAAAAACGATAATAAATAAAAAATAAATACAAATATATTGCACATATATGTATATATGTATTTTAGCAAATTGCTTATCTATCAATTTCAAATGCGCAGATTTCTGTTTGTTCTTGCCGAAAGGAAGAGAGACAGAGAGAGAGAGAGAGAGAGAGCGAGAGAGAGACAGCAAATGGGGGAGAGAGTGAGAAAGGAAGATAGCAAATGGAAATTCGTCGCCTTTTTATTTGGCTCTTGTTTGCCCACGAATTGGTTTTCAATTAACATAATGCCGCAAAAATGAAAATGCGATTGAAACAACAACAACAATATTTACATTAAATAAATAACAACAAATAAAAAAAACACAAGTTGAATAATATTGTGACAATCTAGAAAATGAGCGCAGATAAATATGAAAGCGTGCAAATTGAAAATGTGAAAAGCCTTGAGGAGGGAGAAAAACACTTGGGTATGTAAACGAAATAGAAACGGAAAATATATGTTAAAATAACAACGAACAATTGTTGAACTCTAATTAAGAGCATTTTCAAATATTGGAATATTAATAAATTTTCCTGACAAATATTATTTGAAAAGAATTTAAGCAGATTTTTTAAATTTATTGCATTTTATTAAAACAAGTTAAAAAACTTACCTGAAAATCTAATTTTTATTGTACGCATAATTCGCAATTCGAACCTTCAATCTAAAGATTTATCTATAAAAATTACATTCAAAATAAAACAAAAATTGTAATCGATTTGCTAAACATCTTTAAACATTTTTAAAATACCAAAGAAAATAAGTTATTTATTAAAAAAGAGTTATTTTCTCAAATTTTTTTAGTGTTTATTTTGTATTATGATTTGTGTATAAAATTTAAAAACTATAACTACAAACTATTGAAATAAGATTTGCCTTTCAACATCTTTTTTATCAATCTTTAATTGAATAAACATATGTAATATTTATGTTTATATACATGTATATTTTTTTTTTTTTGCTTTTATGTTTTCATATTAAGCTAGCTTTATATAATTATAATATATAACATATACATATATAAAACAAATATATTGCAGATAATTATTTTTTTTATGACTTTTCAGATTTTTGTAAATAATTTTTATGTTTTTGTTACTGATTAAGATTTTTAGATCTTAGTATTTTAATATTTGTAAATACATTTTTATGTTATTAAATGCAATGTAAAAAAATCTGACTCCTGTTTTAACCAGGTAAAAATGAGAAAAACTTTAAGCAAAGGAAAATAAAAGCTTGGCTTAAAAATTGAACTTTCAATCGTAGAAAGCGATTTTCGTTTATGATTTTTGCAGTCGAGCTTCAAAAACTGATGTTAATTAAGGAAATCAACTTTTTAAGCATCTGCAGCTTGAGATAATATCTAAAGTATGACCCTTTGGATGAGAAGATGCCGCACTCGAAAATGCAGCAAAGAAAAATGAGAAAAAACAAAGTGAAAAACGAAAAATAAAAGAAGATTTTTCAATGGGGCTGCGAATTGTTTTGGACGATAGGGAAACAATAAGAACGTACATCCTGAAGGCAGCCGAGGAATTCACAGCAATCCAGTCGAGAGGCGTCCCTGTACAACAGACTGTCTGTGAGCGAGTGTGCAATTGTCTGTGTGTGTGTGTGTGTGTGTCAAAACAAATTTCATTTCACATTCAATTAAATTAATTTTAACACCATTTGCAGGCGGCAGGACAGCAGGCAGCCCAAGAAGATGCCAATGCCAATGAGGACACAGCAGGATGCAGAATGCGACTGCGACTGCGAAGGGATTTAAGTTGGTGAACGTAGTCGGAGTTGGAGTTGGAGTTGGAGTTGGAGTGTCCTGGCCAGGCTGTGGGCGTCCCAGTTGCCGCATGCCTTTGCCACGTTTTCCACATTTCTTCAGTTTGCCGTTAATGGTTTTATCTTTTCCTTATTGTTGCCGCTGAATGAACATTCCCCCCCCCCTCTCAATTTCTACCCCTGAGATCGATCGAGTCCACGTCCAAGTCCGAGCTGAGCCTGTGAGCGAATTCGAATAGCGAGTTAATATAATTACAGAAATAAAGTCTGGAATTTTAATTAAAACACAACTTCATTTACAGCCGCAGACGACAGCCGAGCGCTCCGCAAAACAGTCAAATGGGCGTGGGCGTGGGCGTGGCATATTCGTGTGTGGCAGGTGTAGCCGCAATAGACAATGACAAAAGAATTGTCCAAAACAGTGCTCTCAGTTCGAAGTGAGACTCATTTGGAAGCTGGAAAGCTTCGATAATGAAATTAAAAACGAGAGAGAGAGCGAGAGAGAAATAGACAGTAAGAGAAATTGAGAATTGGACAGAGAGAGAGAGAAAGAGAGAGTGTGGGAGACAGATAGGAAAAGAGAGGGTGAGAGGGTTGGAGAGAGAAACAGGGTAAGCGGGAGTGAAAACAGAAAGAATGTAAAGAGGAAGAGAGAAACAAATAGAAAAAGAAAAAGAGGCAAAGAGAAGTATAGAGAGGGATAGAGATAAGACAGACAGAGAGCGAATGAGCAAAAGGAATACCAATAGAAAATTAATATAAACTTAAGTTTACTACAGTTTCTCTAAGTGTACATACATTCATTTTAATTATTACTTATTGCAGGGCAGAGACAAAGTCGAGCATACCCGAGCAAAGTATATTTACAATCGTTAATTATTTATTAATTAATTTATTAAAAAATCCTAACAAAATATCTCAAAAAGTAAACAAAGAGTCAAATCAAGAAATAGTAATTAAATAAATATCTTAGGCCTAAAACTTATTTACAAAGATTTGAGCTTAAGCTTAAAAGTATATTTAAGCTTTGTTTTAAACTTAGACTGGAGATCAAACTTAAACTTAAACTGAGTTCAAACAGAGGTTTGAACTTAGGTTTGAACATAAATTTAGGCATAGGTTAAAAAGTATCCCTCAAAATTGGGTTTAAACTCACACTTAAGCGTAGATTAAAACCCGGGCGTTAACTCAGGCTTGGCACTTGGGCTTAAACAAAGGTTTGAACCTATTATAAGTGTAACATCAGGTTCCAGATCAGCTTTAAGATCAGGTTTGAACTCAAGCTTAAACTCCGTTTAAATAACAGTTTTACGTAACTTTAGTTTAGTTCAGCTTGCGATTGCTGAGGGGTGCCAACTATGCAGCATGCAACATGCAACATGCAACACGCAGCGCTGGCGACTAATGCAACCAGCGCCAAATTCCGCCGCCGGTTGCCTAATCAAAAACAGAAGCGACGCAAGCCGCAGCTGTGACAAGTATTCGCTCCCAAAGCGGGCGGGGGGTGGGGGCGTGGCAGTGACAGATGCGGCTATATGTGTGTAAATGCCATTTGTGGGCTAGTCTGGGTGGAATAGAATTGAGTTTGTGTCGTGTTTCCTTTGGTAGCACGAAAACGCTCCGCTAAAACACGAGTTAGAAAAGAATATTTAATGATAGCAAAAAAAAACACACAGTTTGATTAAAAAATAAAATAAATTATGTACAGGTTTTGGTTATTAAGATATTATTAAAAAATAAAAATTAAAAAAATGTTTAAGAAAAACTATATGATATATGTATAAACTAGGCTTGTGTATAAATCCTGTGTTTGTCTGATCTTAAGCCTCTAAAATGCAGTAATCTTTATAAAGTAGTAAGACGCGGATTGCAGGGAATATTAGACTTGGATATACTCTAAGCCCAGTCGATTAATATTTATAGATATTTCTCCTAAAAGGGCGAGTAGAGGAAAAGTCTGAAACAGTTTGGGTTAAAAAAACATGTTTTTAATAAATATTTTTAAAGGGTTAACATATATATTATTGTAATATATATAAATATATATAAAAAAGTCAAGATGGTTTGGTTTAAGTGTCTTCAATGGAAGAACTACGTGACAAAAGTGATATGAAAACTAAACCAAAGTCGTGTCGTGTTCTTTTTTTTGGTTTAAGTTCGTGTTCGTGTACGATTCGATATGTCAAAAAGCACGATACGTTTTTCATTACTAGTTTGTACAGTCCGTGAGGGGGGGGGGGGTGTAGGCGCGGCTTGGGCTTTGAATGGGCTCACGTTGCGTATGCGCAACTAATGGATAACATTTCAGCTAAAATTTGCAAAATTTGCATTTTTTGACGTTGTTTTTTTTTTGCTTGCCCCATTCCTGGGCACGTCCTCCCAACAACCCCCCCCCCCCCCACACGGCCATCTGCCCCACCTTCGGCACACTCTGACCGTCTGTTTGTGTTGCAAATATAATTTTTAATTTAAATGCAAATTTCGGAAATCATTTTCGAAGCATTATGTGCCCATATTGATACGCAAATTGCTGTCAGCGCACGCATAGACATAGACATAGACATAGACAAAACGCACACACACGCACACAAAAGCACTAACGCACACTAACACACATATGCAGATTTAATAACGCATACGCGTCAGTCAACCGCTGGAACAGGCCGCAGCCAACAGTTGCCATATCGCCTGACTCTGACGCCGAGCACCGCCGTAGCCACCGAAAAGCTGACAACATCAGTGTTGCCCCACCGCACACACACACACACACACACACTAAAAGTGCTGCCTCATGCTGTGCGTGTATTGATTTTTGAAGAATTCGTTAGTTGCAAATGGGCCGCTGGGCCGCCTCGAAATGCCTCTGTTTTTAATGTTTATTGGCGGTGGCAATGCGCCGACAACAACAACAACAACAACAACAATAAAAACAGCAGCTAGGCTCAATTTAGTGCGCACTCGACAGACGTGCGCGACTAAAGTATACCCTGTACTCAGCAGAGAAGACAAAATTGCGAGAAAATAGTAAAATAAAATAATATATTAAGTATTCTATATATTAAAATATTAGTATTTTTATTTTGTATTATTTTATCTTACTAGTATTATTTACTTCATTTACCAGCTATACATTTACTTGATGTTTTCATTTGTTTTACTTATTTTTATATTATTTATTGATTTTTTTAACTTTAAAAATTAAATTTCATTAAAAATTGCGATATTTTTATATATATTTATTTACATTTGTTCGTAATACTATTTCTTTAACTGTATAATTTGAATATACTTTATATAAACGTAAACTTTACATAAATAATAAACATTCTGTAATAAAAAATATATGACTAAAACGAAAAGAAACTTGAGAGCTCGACTAGTGAATGCCCTGTAAAAAAGGCTGTTTTAATTCATTGTTATTAGTATTATGCTCTGTTAACATAAGTAAATAAGGTATATTGGTTTCGGTGCAATCTTTGCCTCAATGTTTGTTCTTCTAATAATCTCAGCCCAACAAAATCTAGAGACTGAAATATGGCTTTATCCAATTGAAGTTATGAACAGAGTATTTATTAGTCATGTAAGTTTCTTTTTGGTTCTTGAAATCAGCATAAAGTGTTCTTTGGTAAAAGTACAAAATTATTTTGTTTAAATACTGTACTTAAGTCATGAAAATTTAAAAAAAATTTAAACTTAAGAAAACATTCATCAAACAGATAATCTTGTATGAAAATTAAAAAAAGTTAATCTCAAGTCAAGTAAAAAAAATTACTAAACATTCTTTATAATTTAGAATGGATATTAAAAATAGTTTTCCTGGCCTAAAATTTTAAATTTTTTGGTTATTTGTTTTGGATTTGAAACATTTCTCGATATTAAATACCCCTTTTTCAGCAACTGCCAATGGGTACAATGGCTATAACTGATGACAACGACCAACAACAGCAAAAACTACAGCGACAAAATTGCAAACGCAGCCGCAGCCAGCAGCAGCAGCAGCAGCAGCGAAAACAGCAGCAGCAAAATGCGCATCACATTGGGAAAAGTGTGTAACCAAGCGAAGGTGTCACACTCTGTCAAAAGAGTTGGCATGCCTACGTTCACAACCATGGCCACGCCCACTCCGACGCCCACGCTGGCCCGACGACCACTCAACGGAAGCATTGAAGTGCGTAATACAAATGGAAAGTCCGCCTACACTGGTCCAAAAAGCCGATCAACTTATCAATCAACAGCACATAAATGATGAGCATTCAAATGAATGTAGCCTCGGCAGCCATTGTTGCTTTATAGCCAAGAATATTTTTAATTCTGTTATAGTTGAAAAGCAAGAAATTTTAAATCAGGCTGAAAAACTTGTTCCAGATAAAAGGCAAGGTTTTTTTTAGCTGAAAGGCAAATGTTTTCTGATCTGAAAAGTTTAGGTTTTCAATAAAAAAAAATATTAAAAATTAAGACAAGAAAATAAGAAGAGGAGTTTAGTTTTTAGGCACTTAGATAGTAATTAAGTTCAGCTAAAATAAATGTTTTTAATACCCAATATTATTAAACTTTATACGTATACTTAATTTTACTTTAAAATGTTTGTATTTTTATAGAAAAAAAAACTATGTAAATAATGAATCAAAATTGGCCTATCGATTATAAGACTTATAGATTTTTCTGACTTAAAGAAAATATGTATATATAAAAAAGAAATGGGGCATAATTAAAACTTGTGGTTTTCAACTTTGTCACCAGGTGAGAAATTTCACTAAGAGGAAAGTCATAATTAAAATGTTTTAAAGTCGCCTAAAGTTCAATCAAGTTGTTTTTCATTTGCCTACACGTCAGTTAGGATTTCGAGTGTACAGTGTTTGACATAACAGGGGTACCCTTCCACACCCCCCGGGGGCCGGACCGCGTATCGCGATGCGCAACGCATTTAAAACCATTTCACAAGTCGTCAAATCCGATTATGAACTCATTTCACTATTTTGCCAATGAACTACTTTGATGTTTAATTTGCAATTTAATTTTAATGCGCCTAGATGGCGAACAAATGACCCGCCCAACCAACCAGCCAGCTAGCCACCTAGCCACCTGGGCGTATGAGCAATGCGGCCAAAAAGGGTTCGTCACGCTTGGCATGGGCAACCCTATATAGATAATTTTATTATTGTCGTTGTTGTTGCAGGTGCTGCTGTTGCTGCTGCTGATGCTATTAGTTGGTTGCCAGCTGGCCATTAACGTCCATTTAGTCAGGCGCCACGCATTTCTAAGTTGGCAACATTTTCTAATTGCTGCTGCCAGTTGTTTCAACGGGGGGCAGTTAGCGTATAGCACGTTTATTACAACTGACACGGCAAGGACCGGCTGGGAGCTGTAGAAGGAGATGGGGCAACCTTTCGCTTTGCTTTTTGTTGTTGCTGTCATTGATTTCGTGGGCGTGGCAGCAATTAGTGCATCGGGCTGCAAAACCTTTCGACCTCAGCCAACCAACCCTCTTCTCCTTCCCCCTGCCCCCCTGGGGACACTTATCACACACAAGCGACAAACGCTTTCTGCTCCTCCATTTATGCATATTTTAAAATTCATTGCAGCAGCAACTGTTGTTGTTGTTGTTGTTTTTATTATTGAAATCTAGGCGGAAATTAAGTTGTCCCGCTCGACAGGGTCGAACTGCTGCAGCAGGAGCAACTTGGCGCTGGCATCCTTTCGGCATCCTTTGCATCCTGCGCTACCTGAGACACTTTAATGGACACGAAAGGCCAAAGTTCAGTTCGGGATACATGTTGATGTATGCAGCTTGCCGAGAGACCCATGCCATGGGCGTGGCAGGGGCCGGGAGGAGCAACAAAAAAAATTTGCTCTTGATAAAAATGTGCATACATGAAAGAATAATTTACAAAGGAGTTTATCTGTAAAGCGATTTTAAGTAGAAATAACAACAAAAAACGATACAAATTGGAATGGGAATTGAACAAAACAAAAGTTAATTAAATTAAACAACTTAATAATTTGTTTATATTTAACAATATAGTATAAGCATTTCCTTGGATTTCAACGTAGGCTTAACTTTTAAATTGTTAGAAGCAAGCTCTACAAAGTGAAGGATTGGTTCCTCGTTGCTCCTAGCTTAAGACTTAAAAAAGTTGCTATCTCCAGCTTAGCCATTCAATGACGTTGGTGAATAAGTTATCCTTAATATTCCGGCGCGTAAGAGTCCTGAGTGAGAATCCCTCTTTCGAACGCCTCTGGCTGCTGGCCGGCCCTTGTATGACCCGCATGACCGAGGCTATGTCAGTGCTAACCAACTCGAAGGAAGCTGGCAAAGTGCACAAGAGTTTCAAGGCGGGGCGCACAAAGAATGAGCCCCCGAGACGAGCTCACAGCATTCACCTGGTTCACCTTTTGGCTTTTGGACAAAGCGGCATTGGGCACTTTGCATGCGACACGTCGCCGGTAGGCGCCGGCAGGAGCAGCAGCAGCAGGAGCAGGAGCAGTAGCAGTAGCAGTAGCAGTAGCAGTAGCAGAAGCAGAAGGTACCGCTGCCAGGCGGAACTGGCGCCCAGGTCACGTGCTGAATGCCAGCTCCTTGGGCCAAGGGGGCTAACAAGCTCTGGGAGCAAGCGAGCGTGAGGCGTTTTGCTGGCGGTCGTGCGGCCGGATTGTAATAGGGCCAAAGCCAGAAGGGGACGGAGGAGGGTCACCAGAGATGGCGCGTTAATGTTTCTTTTACGTGAGTGCCCCCCACAAACAGTACCCCGCCCCCCCAAGCAAGCAAACTCTTGTGTCTGCCGCTCACTCGCACTTGTTGGGTAATGTAAGTTAATAGCCATTGTTGTGCTGCTCCCTCTGATAGCCAGCTTCAGCTTCATCTCCAGCTGCTGCAAAAAAAGAAGAAGGAAAGAAAAAAAAAGGTAGAAAAGGCAGCTTTATTGATAATTATTGTGCCATGCTTGCCGCCTTGTTGTTGTTGGCCCGTGCATAAATTTAATTTGCTTAATTAATTAAGAAGAAGCGGGCGAAGAGGCGCCACTTAAAGTGCGTGGTGAACTAGGCGCGTGGGTGTGGGGAGTAGCTGGCATTTGAGGTTGGGTTGAAGCCGAGTCAGGAAGCCATGCGCTAATTGAAAATAAAGACCAATTTTTTAATTAAACTTTAAATTAATTTATTGAAGTGCACCCCATCGCCGAACGAACTTTGACCCGCAGCGCGGTCACTCAGCTCGAAGATCAAAGCGTGCTCAACAACAACACAACAAAACAAAATAAATAAATACAAAACAACATTCCAAATTGCAAATGGCGCCGCAAGCCTCAATTTTAGCTTTCTTTTTTTTTTGGGCGGCGGCGTGAGCTGCACAATATCAACAATGCGCTAATGCTCATTTAATGCGATTTTGCACGTTTGCATTTTCTAATACACACCCACACACAGTGTGTATAGCTGAAATTTATTTATCCGAATGTTACGCAATATTTGCACTTTATTACATAACCGCATTGTTGCCGCCGCCAATGAAGACCGAATAAAAAGCGAATAATAACTAAGCGAGCGAGAGAGATGGCAAGTCTGGCGCTATACTGCCCCATGAAGTAAACACATTTTGGAGCGTTTGGCTACACTCAATTTGTATGCGTTTGCAGTGCAGCCTGCACTGCGCAAAATTTTGTGCAATAATGTGTATTTATTTAGTCACACGCTTCTTTTCGGGCTCGTTTATTTATTACGCCATTTTGTGGTACACAATGTAAACAAAGCAATTAGCAAACACACAGAAAGGGAAGGCGAGAGAGAGAGAATGGAAGAGAGAGCAAACAGTGTTGTAAGCTATGTCAGTTTTGTGCCCTATCGATAGCCAGTTACTTGTGCGGTGCAACGATAGTATCAATGCTGATCGTGCTGCTGAGCTTGTTTTGCACTCGTTCGTTCAATGATGTGCATTTTGTTTAGTGCATAAAAATAATACGCAATATACATAACTGACATATATAAATACATATAAATGTAAGTAGCTTGATTGATTTTTTAATTTGTGCCTTTTGTCCTCATTTGCTACGCTTTTGTTTGCCTTGCATAATTTGATTCCAATAAGACTTATCGCATTAATACACGAATAATTGATACATCGATATATATTCTCTCTTTCATAGATCAGCTGCAGCCGTCGCCATATATCGCCAGTTTTTCTTGAGCTTGTGTTAAAATTTGCTTGCAAAAACCAATTTATATTAATAAAGTTTAATATGTGGTGCAATTGTTAAATACAGCTATTACTTATTAAGTACGTTGTTCGCTGCAACCGGGTCCGTATATTATATAATGATCATTCAGCTCTAATATTTAATATTAAAAAAACGAGTTTGATGCGTTTGTGGTTTACTAAGAGACCGGCTAATCTTAAAGCATGCTCGAATTCCCAGCTTATAGGTTAGAAACGCGAATCGAGTGATTTTAATTTTTTTTATTTTGTGATTATATGAGAAAAAAATGCAGATGAGTTGAGGGAATACGGAAAATACTGAAAAAGTGAAAGTTCGAGAGCAGCTGCCCTGCAAAAAACATTGTTTATCTAACTATTGAAGTATATAACAAACTTATAAGACTAACTCGAAAACAGTTTTAGGCAATCACCCTATGATCATTTTTACAAATGTGTTGGCAAAATCGAAGACCTCTTATGGATATTGTAATGAGCACTATATAGCAACTTCTGGGACTCGCATCCGATTCGCTTATGTTAACTTCCTAACCTGGATTACTTAAATAACTTACCAAGGACATCTTAATTCGAGTAAGTAGAGCATGTAACTAATAACTATAAAGACGTTTGTATGGAACTTGTCTCACTTTTGTAATTGCACATACTATATAAAAGCTAGGAATATCTTGGAATAGATCCGTCTTGTAGAAAACTTTAAAAAACCATTTAATGCCATTAGTATAACGGTTTTATTTTCCACTTTTAAACTGTGTATAAGAAATATGTTTGTCTTAATTAAAATTCCTTCCGGATATCAAATTCCATAACTAAACCGATTTTCATGTTTGATACCATTTTGATTATAGTTTGTCCACTTCCATGATTCTACATCAAAAGAATAGAATATCGTATACATATTGCAGATCAAAATCTTTCCATTTTTAATAGTCCTTATACATATGTAAGTGTTGAATTTAAAAAGTTTTCCCTCCAATTTGCTAATGGTTTTCTGTAATGGGTTTGGAAGTTGCCAAACTTTAAAGAACTCTTAAGTGCTAGGAATCAATATTGCGCACATATTTGCAAATACGCTGAGCTAACTTTAAGTGAATGTGTTCAGCTTGAAAACGTTCATAATTTGTTTGCAATCGTTTAAAGCATATGATTAAGAGAGTTTATGTGTGTTTGCAATGTGGCAAATATGCAAATGCATTGTTCAATTATCACCTCATTAGCTGCTGCATTCAAACTGTTTGACTAATTGACAAAAGTGGCTCTTGAAGGACCCAAGGGAAACCAAAACCCACCAGCGAAGCCGCAGCCCACAGCCGCACTTGAAGCACTTTTGAGTGTTGTTTATCTTTGTTGCTGTTGTTGTTGTTATTGCATGGGCAAAAAACACACACACAAGACGACGGCAAAAAGAGGAGGAGGAGGAGAAGGAAGTTATTAGAGGCAGCGACTTTGAAACAAAAAAATATTAATTAAATTAAAACCACAAAACCAAGCCCGCAAATATCCGCACACAAAATGTTGTAATCACGATTTATGCTGAGTTGGTTATTTACACTTTGCACTTAATGTACACACACACATACACACACGCACACACACATAAATTTTGGAATGCATGTTGCACACGTTGCGCGGCGCTTTTTGCATGTTTAGCAGAAAATAATATGCAAATTATGCAATTATTTTAGCTGCATGTGTATGTGGTTCTTTCTCTTTCACTATTTTTTTCTCTATGCGTGTGTGTGTGTGTGTGTGTGCGAGTGTGTGTATGTGTGGCAGGTGCAACGTGACCAACACACTGGACAACTGCAGCAGCAACGGCAGCAACAGCAGCAGGCACTTTGCCTGATTGCTCCCGTCTGCTGTATGTCGGGCCTCTGGACTCTAATCGCTTTGCATGCTAGCCAAGTGTGTGTGTGTGTGTGTGACTGTGTGTGTGTGTGTTGCTTGTCAGTATACTGCAAGTAGGCTTTGGTTAGTGCTGCTCTTAAGCGGCCCTGATTTCTGCCAGATCATTTGCCAACTTTGCCAGCCAGCCGAGCAACTTGGTCGTCGTTGGTCGTCCTGCCGCCGTCTTGTGGTCCTCCAGCTGCTTCTGCCAGACAACCGCACTCATTTCCTTTGTTGTGCTCCTGCTGCTGCCTGTTTGGCACTGCACATTGTTTCTTTGCACTTTGTCTAGGGCTCAGCCTTAGCCCCAACCTCAGATTGTGTGTGTATGTGTGTGTGTATGTTTGTTTTTTTTTTTGTGTTTGTTTGCTTCTGTCGCATCCTTGTGCCCAGCTCTATCCTTGTT
This sequence comes from Drosophila lacertosa, assembly GCA_004143845.1. Taxonomy (NCBI): domain Eukaryota; kingdom Metazoa; phylum Arthropoda; class Insecta; order Diptera; family Drosophilidae; genus Drosophila; species Drosophila lacertosa. The sequence continues at coordinate 28,909 of SCDZ01000791.1, read as the reverse complement.
GTCGTCGTCGTCGTCGCTGTGCCTCAAAATTTATGACAACATTTGGCCAAAACATATGTTGGCAACGAGAGCCCCCCCCCCCCCCCCCCCCTCCGTCGCCCGCCCACCCAACTAACACCTAGCTACCCTGCCTTTAATTTTTTCTGTGTGTGCACTTCGTCTGTGCCTGGCTGGAATCGGGGCTTTTGTCAATTTTTGCATGACCCATTGTAATGCCATTGCACCACAAAACGGATGACTTGTCAGTGTCATTTTGGTTGCTTTCTACTCTCCGCTCCCCTTTCTCTTCTCTCCGTTGGTTTTTTGCTCTTTCAATCTTCCGTTTCATGGTTTATGGCAATTATAAAAGATTTGTCCCCTTGTTGCTGAACAAGTTTGCATACCCGATTTAAGTTCTCAAGTGCAAAAACGTTTTTGCTTTTGTTTTTGCTTTATTTTTTATATATTTAGCATACACATACATATATCAGTTACTATTGATGACAACTTGCTAGGGTTCAGTCTTATTTTTGGTGGTTTTTTAATTTTTTTTTTTATACGATTCGAACCCTAATTCAGGTCTTAGGTTTTTAGAAAAGCATTGCTTCGTTTATATTTCGTCAACAAATGCGATTATTATTTAAGTAAAAAGCTATCGATGATTTCTTATGTAATTTTTATAATTATATTTCAATTTCTAAGTAAACGATACCCAAATTTATCGTATGGCTATACAAACAAATATGTGCACTTAATATCTTTTCGTAATTTTTGAATTTCTATAATAAGAATAAGAATAATAGCGTAAAATTCAAAATGTTTTCTTAATAAAATAAGTAAATATATTAAATAAAAAGCTTAGGCTAAATATATTTCTAACTAATATTTTTGACAGATTAAGTTTTATAAAGTTAACAACCATTTAATTCAATATTATTTAATTTGTTTTCAAGTTTTGAAAGTCAAGATAAGTCGATTTTTTCATTATAATGTATATAAACAAATTCATCCATTTCCATTTTAATTTCAAGTGACCAAAAAGATTACATCTTATGTGAATTTGTTACTGCCAGTAAGTTAAGCAATTACAACCAATAATTAACAATTAAAAAAAGGAGCAAAGCTTTAGAATTCACAATAGTTTTTTACGAAATAAATTTCATAACTAATTATTTACCTTTTTTTTATATTATTTATTTTTTAATGTATAATAGTTTTTAAATTTATTTTGTAACATGTTTTTAATGCGTACATATGAATGAGAAAAATAATAAAAATAAAAATTCCGGTTACCATGGATATAAATTTACCGTTGATTCGAAAGCAAACTTTGCTCGCGCTAAAAGGTATGCAAGGATATTTGTGTGGCCTCAACCAATTAAATGAAAGGCACTTTATAATAAATAAAAAAATACTCTGCAAACGAGACGTGTTCAAGTCCAGTCAACTTCATTTATTAAAGCCCTCGTCGGAATGTCTAATGAGCGAATGTGATTCGTACAGTTGTGCAAAAATTGTTTATTGACTTTCATATGCAATTTGGCAGGCCAATTCATAGAGTGTGCGTGTGTGTTTGGGGGTGTTTGTTGTAGTCGCTTAAATTATGCAACATACCCTGAATTAGAGACCCCATATAAAAGTCACTTGTCAAATGCAGAAAGCTAAGCGAAGGCGAAACACAAATTAAAAGGACGAGGACAACACTTAACGCCAAAAATATGGATAATGTCATTTATATTTACATTTTGCCTCTCGCTCTCGCTCGCGCTTGTTCCTTTTCTATTGAGCTAAATCGAAATTGAAGGCAACCCCCTCCAATGGGAAAAATACACCGCTCGCTTCCTGATGTGATTATGATAAAATATTCTCGAGCAGTTTTATGATTTATGACTTTGAATATGGCAAACAAAACGACGACGGCCAACTTGTATTGAAGGCAATAAATGGGCGCATAAAAAAAAAAACCGTCTGCCACGGAGGCGTGGCAGGGGCAGGAGAAAGGTTGCACAATAAGCACTCGAGTGCGTCGGCATAATTTATCCATGTTTGCCGCGTCGCGCGTATTGGCAAAGTTTGCTTCGTTTTTTCTTTTTTCCTTTTTCCTTTTTTTTTTTGCTTTTTTTTTTAGAGCCACCACCTGACCAGGACCATAGCACGTCTGGCCGCCACTTTTCGCGCATAATTTGCCCCATTGTCAGTGCTTGAACTTGAACGGCAGCTGCGATTGGCCGCCCACAGTGGGGTGTCTTTAATTTTCATAATTTTACTGCAAAGCAGACACTTAGCCGCGTCACGCACAGAACGCAGCAAGGGTTCGTTGGGCGCCAATTTGGTATTCGGGATTAATTTGTTTCACCTGCAGGCGAAAAAGCGTATTTCAAGTTGATTATGTTTTATTTAATCCCCGGCTAAGTCCTTGCTTAGCCCACAAATTATTATTGATGGCGCTACGAAAAGTGCCTGCAAGTATTTCCTGCGGCAACTTCACAATTTTCACAGCGCCAATTGATTCCAATATGTATTGGGCAAAATCGTAGCGAATATTGTGCTAAAAAGCCAACAGACTCGACTCTTTTTAAGCTAATGCTTAAATGAATTATAGGTAATAATTTTTGGGACGGTTTGTGCATAAAAAAGGATATGTTTGCATTCCGGTTTAAGTTGTAGAACATCATTTTAAGCTATATCTTTAATTAAAGCTTGAACAACACAATAAAGTTGTTTGTTCTGTTCAAGCCACCAATAAGGTTTTTTTTTTTCACAGTAAGGCTTTGGTTCAAACCTTGGTTTGTCTCAATTTGAAATGAACCAAAAAAGGTAATTTATACGTACTAAAAGTATTTTTTTTTTGAAATGTTTCCCTCTAAGATCAGACAATATTTTTTAAGTTTGAGTTCGCTTGCTTTTCATTTAAATTGAAAAGAAAAGAAAAGACCTAAAGCTTTATTTGTGCTAAGTTTTGGTCTGCAACTTTGGTTTTATTTTGGCTTTCTGGCGGTGCAACTGTCTTGGTTTCTATTTCCTAGGGTATTTCATGTTCGTCTCTTCAAGGCTAACGTCTGTTTTTGTGCTCATTTAAACTGGATTTAAATTTTGTAAAAATGCAATTTTTTTTAAATATCTATAAGCACAAGCAGTAACATTTTTTTATACACAACCAACATACACACACACTCACACACACCCGCACACTTGTGGATGTGAGTCTAGACTGCGCGACACTCGCTTCGCTGGGGCCAAGCGTCAATGTAAATTTCTGTCGATGGTCAAGTGTGGTTTGTAGAATGGATGAAGGGGGGAGGGCGAAATGGTGAAAGGGTCACACTGGTGGCTGGAGAATGCAGGGGGGGGGGGGGGGCAGTTGTTGAAGCCAGCGTTTGTCTGAGGCAGCCAAGCAAAAGTCTTCGCATCGAGCGAGTGGTGAACTTTGGTGGTTTCGGGTGGTTGCTGCTGCTGTTGATGATGAAGCATCACTTACCACAAAAGACTGATGTGTGTGTGAGTGTGTCTGTGTGTGTGTGTGGGTTGCGGACTCTAAATGATTGTTGCTTGAATTTAGCTTATTTTGATGAATGCAATGGTCACGCACAGACGTTCTTCCTTCCCGCCCCGCCCCGCACCCACAAATGAGACATATGAAATGTAATGTAATGAATTTGATGATCTATTGTCACAGCTAAATGGGGAATGATAAGGTTGGGTGGGATGTCGGCGAGTTAGCGTTGCCTCTAGGCTGCTTGCACGGCCAAAGGCTTTTTAAAGTCAACTCGTTGCCTACTTTGTATGCGTGCCAGCAACGAGGTGTGTGTTGTGTGTGTTTGAGTGTGCTTGTGTGTGTGTGTGTGTGTGTGTGCATTGTTGTTATATCCTAAACTTAATGGGAATGCGTATAAAGTGTATATTGGTTGTGTACAAATGTTTGCAACAGGCAAAAAAAGGCAGCTTCATAATAAAAATGTATATTGAGATCTACAAAAGAGCTGTTGACTCATTTGTTGAATATGGTTTAAAACTGATATCGAAACATGGTTTTTTGAGGTTATCAAAAAGATTTCAAGACTTAAATATTTCAATTAATAAAGCAATAATAATAATATTACCTTGGTCGTTTTGATTGCGTCCTCCATTTTTTTGCCGACCATTTTTTTAATAATCATGCTTGTAGCTTATAATTTCTGCCTGTAACGACAGCTAGTTTAAAGGGTAACTTCTAGTCGAACTCTGTCAATTAGTGCCTTCTTACTTGTTGTGCTCTTCGTGCTGTTCCACGCCCACAACTAGCGCCCACTGTGTGCACACATCTTTAGCATCTATCAGTCTGTAAAGCTTCCTTCCTGCCAGCCAGGCCCAAAACGAACGTGCGACTATGCGTGTGCCACGCCCCCACTCCGCCCCCGCCTTCAGCTCTCCATTTCTCTCGGCTTGAGCCTCACAGTGATATTTTGGAATGCGGCGACAGATATGCATATGTGAAGCGACGCACACACGCACACACGCACACACACACACACACACACATACACATACATTAACAATGCATGTGTTTGTGTGCTCATTCATTCATTTCATTCGAAATGTCTCCATGCATCCCTGTCACACGAGTTGCCCCTTAACGAACGAGGGGTTGGCGGAGAGGGAGGGGTGGGATTTGGGGCATATTCAATTTAGCAACAGAGAAGAAGATGACAAAACGATTGCTTTCGACTGCTTGTCATATAGATGATGAATTGTTCCTGTTCCTGTTTTATGCTGCCAGGCGGCCAGTCGGCCAGTCCAGGCCAGGACTGCAAGGCGACTGAGCCACCAATCCAGCCAGCTATCCTTGCACCCACCCGGAACTGTCCGTTAAGGCCCCAATCCAATTCAACGAACGAACGAGCGGCCGGCTTTGTTTTTGTTATTCCTTCTTCGTCCTTCTGGCTGCGGCGGCTGCGGCTGTTGCATATTTATGCCTACTGTGTGTGTGTGTGTGGCAAACTTAAAGCGGAAATTAAATTTGGGGCAATTAGGCTGATGGCAATATCATTTGAAAGTGAAAAGGCGCCACCTGGCGTCGCCAGCGGGCAACTTCAAGTGCCAAAAGCCTATTTTGACAAGACTTATAATAGTTGCAACTTTTATTACTTTTCTATTGGACGTTTAGCTCTGAAACTCTAACAAAAGGGGCAACTAAAGTATTTAAATAATCTTATGTTATTCCATTCATAAATGTGCAAGTTTTGAGAATTAGTAGAACAAACAAGTTTGATTTGATTTTTTGTTTAGCTTTTGTTTGAATTGCATTCCTGTATAAATGTTAGAAGAAATAACAAATTTCTTTGGGTTACATGACATGTATTAAAAGTTCTTTATACAAATAACTAAAGGTTTGGGGGAGGTTAAATGTTATTTATGCGAGAAATGTTAACCATCGATGATTATGAACAAAGGTTAAATTTTGGTTGATAAATCGTTTTTGTTTTTGGATGGTAAAAAAATAATTGAGAAAAAGCAACATCAATTTCATTTTCATAAATATGTATTTAAACTGCGCTTTTACACAAGACACACAATTATTATACGATTATTCCTATTGAAAATTATATTATATTTTTATTACAACTTAAATACTATTCATATTTAGGCTATATGTAGAAACATATTAAAGCTGATGATAATTTAGTTAAAAACATTTTGAACTAAGTTTATCATCAAATAAAATTGATATACAAATAAACAGACGGACTTTTGAAAAGCTTTCAGTATAAATCTTATAAACCAAATGACAAGTCAACATTGAATCAAAATATAAAGGTGAACCTGATCAATTATATGTACATACGTATATAAATTTTACTTCAGAGAGTTTTTAAAAAAAAGCAATATCAAATCTTGAGGTTGAATAAGTTTGAATCTATAAAGATAAACAAATTGACCAAAGTGATTCCAGGTATTTAAAATTCCCACAACTTATATATGGACATAAATAGTTAATATGCATACACATTTTTACTAGTTATTTTAGTTTTGTTAAAAATCTTTTCGCATCCGAATCCAAATATATTTATTAATTAAGTATTAATGAGACAAAAACACAAATTAAACCGAAATATTAAATAATTGTTGATAAAATAAGACTTGTTCAGCAAAATGCTATCAAGTCGTCTTAATTTTGCGTTCGAGCAGCTTTCGCATTTAAGTGCAGACGAAGTGCCTTGAAATTGCATTCATGACTGCGGAAGCACTCAAACATCTAACAGGGGCAGGACGAAAAGGAGTGGCACTGAGGAAAGGGAGGGTTTTGCAGCACCGGCAAATCAATTAGTTCGATGCATGCAAAAGCGCAAGTTGGCATTATTTGGCGCATTTCCGTTTCCGCTGCATTGCCAGCGTTGCCAACAAACAAAACGAATTACAAGCATTTTCATTAACGCCTACAACTGAGCGACTTTTACCCCGGTGTGCGGGTATAGGTGTGGGTGTGGGTGGGTGTGTGTGTTTGTGTGTATTTGTGTGTATTTGTGTGTTTGTTTTTTTGTGTGTGTGTGTGGCAACTACTTAAAAGTCGATGCGCCAAGAAGGCAAAAGCAAAGCTAAAACACTTTTGCACTTCGCATCCTCGCACTTAAGTGACAACTGGGCATGGGGCACTGGCCCCGCACTAGCCCCCAAATCCTTTTTCTCCTCCCTTTCGCGCCCCCTTTTCGCTCGGCACGACAAAGTTCCTTGACGCTGTGTTGCAAACTTTACCGACAATGCGGCGCGGCTTCAATCTGTGCCGTCAACAACAACAAAAAATACGTAGAAAATTTCTCTCGTTTTTTTTCTACATCTTTTCTTCTTCTTCATTTGATGCGCAACTAAAACCCAAAAACAGGCCAAGGCGCCCGAGCAGGGACTGGGCCTCGAGTGGCGAGTGAATTGTCTAATTACAGCTGCCAGTTGCAAGGCTCAAGTTGTTGTTGTTGTTGTTGTTGTTGTTGTTGTTATTGTACCGTTGTCAGCGACAGACGCTGGTCGCCTTTTGTTGCCATCTTCTGCGCCAAGTCGAAAACATCTTAAGCACATTTTTAATTAATTTAAATGCGTTAAGTTGCTTGTCACTTCATTTGGCGGTGTCCTCAACATGCCCATATACATGTACCTAACGGTGTTAGACTAGCGAAGACAACGACACAAACACACACACACACACACACACACACACATAGTCCCATAGTACACTCAGCGAAAAAGCACGGTCTTCTACAATTTAATAAATATTTTGTTTCAGGAATTTTTGAAATAATGTCTATGTCATTCTATATGACGAAATATGTACATATAAAAATATTTTTAGATATACATTATATTTTATTTTGTTTTACTTATTATTTTATTTTATTTTAATTATTATGTTATTTATTATTATTTTAATTTATCTTATGTTAATGACCTGTAAACATTTCTATTCTATAAATAAGAACCACATTTTTGGTTTACCTACAGATAATGATATAAACTAAACAACTCATTATAAGACTTTGCTAGATTCGTTGTACTTTTATTCTAGATTAGATATACTTTTCTCTTAACTTACAAATATTGAAATTATAATTCTTTGCTTTAAAATGAAGTACCAAATGCTTGTTGGTTTTTTCGCTCAGTGTAGTCGTTTCTACTTCAGCTTTGCAAACAGCCTTTGCTCCTTTCGCCTTCCCTCCCCTCCTTGAAGGGCGTCGTCAGGTTGCCGCCTAATGAAGATGACGCCAGGCTCAAGCGGAGTTTTCCATTTTTTTCTTTTCTTTTTCGTGTTGACGTTTTCCGTTGCCAGCTATCGATGATTTTGCAATCGTATTGCTTTAATCCCATTTCTGGTGTTATTCACCAGTTAAACACCTTTCTGACAAATATTATCTAGTTACTTTTAATTCAGCTAAGCTTATAGGCCGATTTACTATTACAATTAGCTCGAGCGGTGTTGTTAGTCAGTGATAAGTAAAGCTTTTAAACTAAATTCTCTAGTTAAAGTTCTTAAAAGTAATCTAGATCGCACCAAAAGTTTATTTAATATATCTTCTGAAATGTTTTTCTTAATATGAATATGAAAGCTTTCTGTAATATATTTTAGCTATTTACTTATTCCAGCTATATAACATATTAATATGAACTGTTCACCGATGGTAATTTGAATCAATAACAAGTACACGAGGGTGGATCAATGTGGCTGAGAGGCTTTAACTTTATTATAGACTTTTTCCATTTTGTTTTTGTCCATATTTTTATTTACAATCTATCTGCGAGATAATAAGTTAATATTATGTCAAAGGATTCATTTACATGAATTTAAATTGTAAAGGAGTATAGATTGAATATATTTACATTACCACTCTTTAGGTGGCCTGAAAGGCATTTATATTAAAATGACAAATTATATTTGGAACCTGTTTTAAATTTACATCAATTTGACATTTTATATAAGCCTCAAACAGTTTTTACCCATTGCTCATTCTTGTTTGTGGAATTTAACCTCCTCTGTTCCAAACATCAATCGATAAGTCACAAATACTTTAATATCTATAAAGGCTAACCGATGAAAAAATTAACAACATGAAATTATGTTCAAGCGTAATTGGCATAAAAAATGCAATGAAACATCGCCGGATTGAGTTCGTATATTAACTCAGCAGTGAAGTTCACTTACTTAAAAAACAGACTGGTTGAGGCTCATCCTCTTAGCAGCGGTCAAAAAACAAAAACAAAAAAAAAACACAAATGTCTATATGGTTCAATGACATGCGAGCTCTCGCAATTGAACTGAGCAATCCTGGAGTGCGATGAGTGGACGAGGGGAAACTGTCATTGAAGCTGGCGGATCTGGCTGTGAAATGCCCAAAAGTCTATTATGCCGACAACTGGCTACAAATTGTGCAAATTAATTAAAGAAACCCTGTTAAGCCGTGCCATTGAGT